>VHZZ01001884.1:32559-42647 GCA_009801015.1 Silene noctiflora | reverse complement strand
GAACTGGGGTTTTCGCTCGGTATGATGAGCGGGGCTTAGGTGGGAACGACCGCGGTCCCCCACTGGCAGGGCTACACACCATAGGTGTGTAGTCAGTGGTGTGATGTTGTGAGGTGATGTGGAAGGGAGAATGTTTAATGTTGTTATGTCTTATTGGTTGGATTGTATGACAGTAACTGACCCCGTTTTGTTTGTTGTAACTGTGATGATCCATTCGGGGATGGTGAGCATATTTGAACAGGTATAGCTATGTTGCACGAGGAATGGATGGACATTCACCTTAGTAGAGTTTCCGCTGCGTCGTTATTGAGTCGTTAATGGTTTAGTTGAATTGTATTTCAGATATTGTTTAGACAGTTTTGTTTTTTGGAGTTTTGAGACTATGTATCCATTTAAATACTTTATTTAATTAAGTTTCATTATTGTCTTTTGATGATCATTGCCTCGGAAAACCGAGATGGTAGCACCTTCGTACCTAAGGTGGCCTTGTAAGGCACTTTGGAGTATGGGGGTGTTAGAACAACAACATCCAACAATCATATCATTCATATCATACCAACAACAATAACAACAATGTCATACAATAAGACAGTAACTGAGTAGGGAAACCCTACCTGAATAGCAATCACCAAAAGGCACTCAAGCAAGCTCAAAACTGATCCTCTACGAATCCACCTCCTATACAAACATATAATCACACATCACAACCCTATTACCAAAACCCCCAATTAACTCCCGTAACCCCCAATTAGGGTTTAACTAACATTAACGAAAAGACACCAAAACAGTATGTAGATCTTACCCTCGAGATAAGGAACAAGACGACGCGATCGACACTGAAAACCACCGACTCAAGCTCCGGGATTTGCAAATAACGCGAATGAACAATGTAACGATTCCTTTGAGAGGTTTTTGTGAAAGTTTGTATTATGAATAATGAAAAAGGTGTCGGTTATGATTAATTATTAAACTCGCGTTATTAACAAAACCTCACTTAACCGGCCCGAGATATCAACCTACTCGATCGAGTAAGAAGGCTACTCGATCAAGTGGCCCTTACTTGATCGAGTTCCCCTAGTACTCGATCGAGTACCACGTACACAGACCCGGACTCTAAAAGACATAAACTTACTCGACAGAGTAAGTCCTACTCGGTCGAGTCACCAGAGGCAGGGAAAACCGTAGTATTACACATGTCACATCTTAAGATTTAATTTTACATAAATTAAGATATTATAGATTTAATTAGAAATAAATTTGGCAAACGGGTCAGTCGATTTGGGTCTGGTCATGTCATTTTAGACTGAAATAGTTCAGGTATGTCACATTTTCGGGTTAGTTTGGTCAGATCAAGTCATTTCGAGTTTCAGAATTGTTGATCGGGTCACTTTCGGGTCAAGCCTTTAGAATTTTTTCAAGTCATGTAATTCTCGGGTTAGTAATTAAAAGATAAAGCGTTTATATTAGATTATGAAATATTTATAGGTTAGTTGTTTTGATGATTGATTCTGTATTTTAACGTAAATATTTAAGTGCAAATTCATATTAGTCATTTCAAGTTATTTCGTGTCAATTAGTGTTATGTTATGTTCGGGGCATTTTCGAGTTGGGTGTTTTGGACCGGCTTGTTACAAATCGACAAATCTCGGACCCATATTCGGGTCGGGTCAAATCAGTTTAGAGTTTCGGTCCGCATATGGGTGTTGTATTTCGAGTCTATTTCGAGTCCGAGGTTGGGTTAATTTTGTCATGTTTTATTAGATATTGTAACACATTAATGCATGTAACTTGAAACTACTTAATTGAATATTGAGAATTTTGATAAAAAAAAAATTAATTATGTTAGTTGAATATCCGATACCTACATAGTTCTTTTCCTCGTTGATCAATATTTTTACGTAGTATAATATAAAAGTGGTTGTGTTAGAGTCAAGACATAAAGGACGTGTAGTTGGGAAGAGTGCGATTGGTTGTGGTAGGGGTGCGTTGGGCCGTGTTAGTGCGGGCTGGGTTGTCGGTTTGTGGCCCAGGCCCAACACTAAAAAGGAGGACAGATAATGGGTTGTGTCGGGGTGGGTTTCATTATGTCTGGCTCGAACCCAACCCATATAGTATTTTTTGTAGTATCTTTTAAATTTTTACTGGGCTGAGCCACAAATCTGGGCGCGTTGGGCTTGGCTGGCACGTAGGCTGGCCGAGCTAGAAAAAACCCCGCCCACATATGCGAGTTGAGCCGAGCTGGCCCGCACCATTTATCAGCTCTAGATGGTGGTGGCGGTGGCAAGCAATGGGCGAGAGGGGTTGGTGTTGAGCAAATCTTTCTGGTCATGTTCGTTGTGGCCTTGGGTGGAGTAAAGTGAGTAAAGTATTATTTTATTTTTAAAATCTCTATGTAATGCGCAATGTGTTTGATTTACTATATTTCTTTTCTCTCTCACCCTAATATGTCTTTCTATGTAGTTTTTTTTTGTTGCGTTTGCTTGTTTTTCACTTATCATAGCACCTGTTTTTGTTGGCTTTAATCTCATCGCGATACATTTTATATATATTGTTTGATAATATGGTTGTAGAAGAATTGACAAAGGGTACTTCTTATTATGCTTGCCGTATGATATATTAATTTTGCAACGCAATATATTATTTGAAGACTTACATGGAAAAAAAAGGTAAAAAAAATTCATTTTTAAGCCCTTTTATGCATCTAATTTATTGAAATTGAGGGAGTACATATCAAAAGAGGAGAGCACATTTATAAACAATGTAAAAAATTGGGTGGTGTAGTATAATTTTTATACGTCTTATAATTTATTATTACATTAACAATCCAAAATAAAAATAAATAGTATTTACTTTGATGTCTAATTTGTAAACGCCTTATTTAAAACAAAAACATAAATTTATATTTGTTGTACTCAATTTTGTATTTAATGCTTCAATCAAATTTCTTCAAATTTTTCTTCTTTCTTTTTAAATATTAAATGATGATGACACGGCTTATTTAAATGTTATTAGAAAGGGAAATGGTGAGATTTCAGTAAGTAGATTATACATCCGATGTACTACCATCAATTGTATAGTTTCTGAGCATTATAATAAAGTTTTTGAGTTTTGTTTTAAAAATTATGAGTTTTACTATAAAGTTTTTGAGTTCATTCACTTAAACATTAATCTCAAAAAATTATTATAAAACTCAAAAATATTACATATAAGTTTTAGTTAAATTTGAGTGTTAACGAAAAAAAATTAAAATCTAACTTATCGACTTCAATAAGCTTAGAAAAAATACACATACGCTCAAAAACGATTAAAGTTTGAGGTAATAAACTCAGAAAAAAATACACATATGCTCAAAAACAAATAAAATGTGAGGTAGTACATGCGATGTATGTTCCTTTTTCTCGTGAGATTTGGTGCTTTGTTTTGTCTTTTTAAAATATCTATTTCTCGTGAGATTTGGTGCTTTGTTTTGTCTTTTTAAAATATCTATAGATATAGATAGAGATATAGATATAGATGTGTTTGGTTAAAAACTTTTTTCATAGAGGTTTTTTTTTTTTTTTTTTTTTTTTTTTTTTTTTTTTTTTTTTTTTTTTTTTTTTTTTTTTTTTTTTTTTAGTCTAAATCCGCTTTTAAAAGTAGGGACAAACATTAAGCAAGAAATAGAAATTCACATGCTCTAAAAACTTTGCTTTCAGGTTACCGTGCCGGAACTAGGGGCTACCAACGACGATCGCCGATCGAAATGTACAATTTGTAATTTTGTAAGAAATTGTCAATTATTCTACCTGTTTTTATTATTCGCAAGGGTGTTTGATTAAGGAAAACGATTGGAAAGGGGTATTTGTAATTTTGTAAGAAATTGAGGTAATCTGGCCACGCAAAAAAATTTCAGCTGGGGCGAAAATTTTCGCAAACATAATTACAATCTTGGATTCTTGGGTCCGTACTGCAAGGGTGGATTGCTGAAACAACTACTACTTTATAAATTGGGGTATTTGTAAGCTCAGTAGTTATTATATGACCCTGTAAGACATGCGAGACGGTCTCATTGGGTAAAAGACGACTCATTTACTAGTGTGTTAAATGAATAGTTTATTCACAAATATAGAACGTCTTAGAGTGTAAAACCATCTTAATCTATGATTTGTGTTGTAGGCCGAGATTGCAACTCTTGCAAGGTTTACAGGTGATTATAAGTCTACCAAAGACTGTTGAGGAGGGATAATTGAGTTAGACAAAGTTGTTTCGGGGGTTCAACTGCTCGGCTGTATCTTCAGAATCGTATCCTGTCTTGTCTCTGTGGTAGAAATGGTTAAAGCCATTTATGAAATTCACTCCTGAAACAATGATTAGCTGATTTAAGGGTACAACTACAAACTGATTAAATGGGATTGGCTCAAACTTGATATCACACACTGGAATATGCTCTTCAGTACAAGTCTAAGTACTTGACAATCGGAAATCAAGACAAATTTCCACGGTCTATCTAATTAGTTCAGAATAACAAGAGAACAAACACATTTCCAAGCTAATCGTCATCTTCAAATTCTGAGTCAGAAAGCTCTTCAACTTCGTCACTATCTTCTGCATCTTCATCATCAGAGTCACTTAGGATGTATGTGGTTTGTTTACGGCTAGCACGAGCAGGCCTAGCCCTAGCAGGAGGTATCACTTCGCTTCCTTGTTCTACGCTCTCTGCAGACATGGACTCTTCTTGGATACTGTTCAAAGATGAAGATCTCATTTTGGTGACTTCCGAAGGTCTAGTCTTCCTTACTTTCTTGTCAGGAGATGCATCCACCATCTCGTCTGTTATTGGCTTCTGTCCCTTCCTGACGGGGGCTCTCTTCTTTGTTGCCGCGGGCTGCTGGGTCTTTCCACCTCTTCCCTTCTTTCCTGGTTTTGGGGATGCTACCTCTTCATCTGAAATTTCTTGTACAAAATCAAGAGTGTTCTTGCTGGCAGCTTGTTTAGGAGGAGCATCTGTTTCCATGACTGGTTCAACACAAAAATAACCACTAAGGACAAGATATGCCTAAGGTACAGCAAATAAACTATAATTCATAATTGTGTTCCAAAGGAATTACCAGCCGAATTTTCAGGAGACGAATCCAGGTGATAGGCAGCAAGCCGGGCTCTTAGATCAGGAATGTCTTCATCCTCCTCGTCACTCTCCACCACGACAGTCTTTCCCTGCAAAGATACAGCACAAATATAATTAGCACAACATCTATCAATGAAACTAAAGGTAACAGCACAATTTAGTCCATTACAGTTACCTTCTTCGCTGGTGCCTTCTTGGGACCTGCTTTACCTTTTCCTTTTGCTGGTTGAGGAGGGTTTTCTTACCACAAAAAGAACAAGGTTAATGACTATAATAACAGAAAATTACATAAACATATATGAAGCTAACCTATGAAGCTTATAATGTACTAGAAAGAGACCAACCTGCTTCCATGGCAACTGCAGTTACGGAACTTGTAGTTTCAAGTTTAGGTTTTGCCTTGGTCACCTTCTTGACGTTTCTTGTTGGCTTTTTGGTAGGGTCATTCGAAAGTAATGCATTCTCACTTGCCTCTTCTGCTTCCCTTTTGTCTTTATCCTGCAGAAACACGTGCCTTAGAAAAACGAACTGAACTGTGAAGGTACGTACAGCAAATAGAATCTCATATGTGCATACATCTAATGCCTTCTCTAGCTCGTCAAGATCTTTCCACCACAAAGATTTCTCAGATTGCTTTTTCAAATCTTCAATCTGATTGAGAACTTTGTCCTTGTTAGCACAAAGCTCCTTCACCTTCTCAATTGTCAAGCTGCTGATTGCCATGGAGAGCAGATAATCATAGTCACTAAGAGATTCTTCAGTTGCAGTTTCAGCACTATCTCCAGATTCTTCGGAACCTTCAGCAACTTCATCTTCAATTGCACCAACAACTGGTTCAACAGGTTTGACCTTGCGGATAGGCGTGAAACCTCTTTCACGTAGTTCCGCCACCAATTCAGCCTTCTTCCTCTTGCACACAACGATTTCTCCTTCGACAACTCCAAGGATAAATCTTACTTGGTTATCCAGCCTTACTAGCTCAGCCTGATAGATCTCCAAGTACCGTTCCTGGCATCCAAGTGAAACAACGAGCAAGCATTATGCATAAGATAAAGAGACATATATGCACTTCATTCAAAAAAAAGAAAGCATTATCCCGCCTTGCTACTCAGCCTGCAAACAATTGCTGCTATCCACTAACCTTTCTTTTGATGTAGTATTTCAGCCTCAAATGATAGAACTCCACCAGAACTGTAAATTAACGTCAATTATACAATGATTAGCACAAGCAAAACAAAAATAAAAAATAAAAATCAAAATTGATGCTAAATTGCTCTCATACTCTGTTCAGGAGAATCATATTTAACAATCTTGTTGTCCTTGTCAAAAAGGTGCATATTACTAGTGGCCAACGAAGTAGTAAGCTTAAATTTCTTCACCAAGCCCTCTTGTCTGGCTAGATTGTAGTTTCTCTTGCTTAATTCGATGGTAAAAGACACAGCGTCATTAGAGCTATTGTTTTTATAGTCCTGTAAACCAAGAATTCCCATCACTAGTTAATACTTCATAACTTCTATTTGAAAATAAAAGACCCAGGTCATAAGCATGCGGGTAGTTTAAAGCAGAAAGTAGTTTTAACCTTAATGAAACCGTCCTTTAACATCGTCTCTGCAAATTCCTTGTAATCTTGAGTCCATTTTCGAATAGGCAACTCAGTGATATGCAGTTTGACATCCGTTTCATCATCAGCGCCCTCGCCTTCATCATCTCCCCCTACATCGCCGTCAACTACATCAATGGTTCCAGTGACAGTGTAAGTTATTCCAGATTCTTTCCTTGATACTGCTCGTTGAATGCTTCCTTTGAAATTTTTGTACCAAGGATCCATTGGTTCCAGTGACTCATTGTTGATTAAACGCCTGATGTTGGCAATAATGTCCCTAGGATTGTAATTGGGAATAAAAGTACTCCAACCAGTTCCTATACCTTCGGATCCATTCACAAGAACCATCGGAATTATTGGCATGTACCTGTACAATTTGGTAACTTAGTTTCTTCACCGACAGATAACCTAATCTAGTGACTACTCTAACCACAAGAATAAAATAACTCACCAAACAGGCTCTATTTGTAACCCGTCTTCTTTCAAATAGTCAAGGAGTACATCATCTTCCTTAGGGAACATAGATCTTGTGACATCCGCAAGCTTGGTGTGTATATATCTGGCACTCGCAGCATCTTTTCCTCCCTATGAAAGATCAATAATAAAACAAAGGGAGTCAGAGTCAGAACTGCACATTTTTACCTAAATGGACATATGGTGTAACATCAGTATACACCCACAGTCAGCTAGACTTACCAGATGACGAGTGCCAAACTGTCCATTGGGCATCAAAAGATTGACATTGTTGGAGCCCACAAAATTCTGAGCCATGCCGACTATTGTAGTCTGTATACTTACTTCACCATGGTGATAAGATGACTTTTCCGACACATAACCACTGAATTGTGCTACTTTAACCTCATGAACCAAGTTCTTTTTGAATGCACAAAATAGGACTTTCCTCTGCGTGGGCTTCAGTCCATCGACCATTGAAGGAATTGATCTCTGAAGATCTGCTCTTGAGAACAACTTCAACTCCTTGTGGACAAAGTCAGTGTACTTGATCATTTCTTCTGCATGATCCAGGTAACTACCATTCTGCATGCATAAAATAGATATTAGAAACTCTGATCAATCTCAGTTCACAAGTCTGAGCATCTGAACATATTTCAACCTCTTCCTCTCGAAGCCAATCTTTTCTTGCATCAATTTTCTTCTTACTAAAGGCCAGCTCAATTGCATCTCCATCTTTATCGTCTGACCAGACAAAGACCTTCCTGTTATTTTTGAGATTAGAGAAGTACTCTCTTCCTTCATTTGAATCACTGGTTCCCAGCCCCTGCGATTATATGTTGCAAGAGTAAGGTAATTTGAAACCAACAGAGCTCAAATTATACTAACCAACTGAAGGGATTTAAGCATGCACACCTTATAGTACTTCACTGTCCATTTTTTCACATCAGCTCCAGTGTTTTTCACCCACTCCTCGTACTCAGGCATTGAGTAGAACGACATAACCTTCTTATCCTTTCCTTTCCCGCGAACCGCCTGCATGATAGAAGATAAAGTTCAGAATAGGCGGTGGCATAATAGATAGCACCAATGCAGGTATCACAAATTGAAGGCGAGCCAACCTTCACTATAGGCGTAACGAACTCCAGCATAAATGATGATTTCCTAAGCAACGAAGGCCAGAATGTGTGTATGAAGTTTATAAGAAGCCCTTTGATATGTGAGCCATCATGATCCTTCACAAAGCAAAAAGAACTAATAAATCACACTCAATAGAACACAAAGGAAGACGATTCATATTCAAAGCTGTACAAATAAAATAGGATATAAACGAATCACTGATGAAAAGCAAAAATTGACAGTCACCGAACCTGATCAGCCATTATCATAAGATGACCATAACGCAACTGCTTGACACTGCTCTCTTTATCATAAGATTCTCCCTGCTTCAGACCCAAAATCTTTTTTATATTGTTAATCTCAGCATTTTCGGAGATCTGCTTAGCACTAGCTTCCCTCACGTTCAGCAGTTTACCTCTCAGAGGGAACACACCGAAAAAATTTCTACCAACGACTGAGAGCCCAGCCATCTAGAAATCATTTATAACACAGTAAATTTACAGAAGAGGGGTAAATTATAAAGCAACTGTGGCTCAAATTTAGGCCTAGTGACTTACTGCAAGAGCTTTAGCCGAGTCTCCTTCTGTCAAAATCAAGGTACAATCATGGGATCTGCTGCCACCAGCTTCATTAGCATCTTCAAGCTTTGGGATACCAAAAATCTTTCGAGTCTTTGCTCCATAAGTTTTCTTCAGATCCTTGTTCTGCTTAAATTCTGCCCATGACAGTAGGCTTTCCACCACTCCAGAACTATCCACCACTGAAAAACGGAATAATTAAACATATTCAGTTACTCGCACGAATGGGAAATCAAAACTGAAAACTCAACCCCGTGACAGGTAGTAGTATTATATGATATAAGGCAGCAAACCTTTTTTTAGGAACTTGTCTGAGAGATCACAAGTAGTTCCGAAACTATTTGCCCGGGTGGTTAATGTTTCCTTGGTTTGAGAATCAAAAGCAGGGTTGTCAATGAGGGCATTGACGAAAATCCACAAATGATTCTTCACAATATGTGGCTTGAGGTTAGCATTCTTATTCTTTTTCTTCACAATATGAATTATAAACTTTGTGATTTGTGCCGTGATGTAATCAACATGAGTCCCGCCTTGGATCGTGTTTATGTTGTTAACAAAGCTGACCTGTTGGTGGCATAAGTATATCCAGTTAAGACTTCCGTATAGACGAAAAACAAGGTTAAAACATGTGTGAAGCTTATCCATACCTGCTGAAACTGTCCCTCACTTCTGCTAACAGAAATCTGCCACCTAGGATTGATATCTTCCTTGGAGTTGTTATCAATCCTGTTCAAAAGATAAAACATATTTCACCGTTGTCTTTCAGATCATCAATACACAGAAGCAAGACATCGAGTATATGATCAAATGGTTGGATGAACCAACCTGGGGAGTGGCACTTCTCGGTTCTCATTAGCGGAATTCAGGTAGAATTGGGCATAATCATGAAATGACTTGACATCAATTTCCTTTTCATTCAGAAACACTCGTACTTTCTTTCCAGGGCACGCTGATAAGCAACCAGCCAAGTCGACAACCCTCTTCTTCATCAGCGCAACCACATCATCCTCAAGGTGAGTCATGTTGAATTTTGCCAAGTCAGGCTTGAAACTGACTTTGGTCCAGTTGTCACTAGCCTTGCACTTTGAGGTTACCGGGTTTCCCTTGTTCGACATGTTGTTGCTGAACACCTAAAAATTCACAAACATCCTACAATTAGCTCAATGACATACTTTCAATTCACCTTTTACAACTTGCTACATTCATACAATAATCCATGAGACGGACCAAT
>VHZZ01001882.1:130728-142324 GCA_009801015.1 Silene noctiflora | reverse complement strand
TAGGTATGCGTTGACAAAAATCAAATCCTCCGTATTATTATTAGTATAGTATTAGTATTATTATTATTAGTAGTATTATTAGTGGTTCTCATGGTTCTCATCATCCTAGTGGTTCTCATAGGATCCCAAATCTATATATATATATATTTATATAGGATCTCGTGCGAACTGAAAGTTTGGTGCGAACCTACGAACTGAATAGGAATAGTTATATTGTATGGTTAATATTAAAGGCCCAGCCCCTTTAACCCACAATTACTTCACGTATAATCCAACAGCCCAACAATACTCTCACCCCTTTCACTCTCACCCCCAACCAACGGAGGTCGGTGCCGGTGGCCGGCAACCACGGCCTCGACCGTGCCTTGCCAGAGGCCGGTATCCTTTCCTCTCTTATCTGTCGTATTATTACCTTCCTTGCCCATCTATCACCACTCCACCTTCAATCGGTAGCCGACGTCGGTGCCGGAGTCGATGCTTAATTTTCCTACCAGTGCTACCATGGTTTGATTCAGATTCTCACAGTAATTGAACTTACATTATTAGTTTGTCAAAATTTCTTGGGACTTTTTATAGATCTAGCTAATTAATAAATAAAATTTCAAAAAACCATACTATTTGTTGGGCTTGAGTGCCAGTTTTTGGTTCATTTTTTGGGTGACAAGTGTTTCTATTTCAAATCTCATGTTTAATGGTGAACAAAGGTCGAAATCCCCGACGTCAGAGAAGGAGTGGGAGTGACGAGATTCTGGGAGTAGTGGCGAGTATATTGTTGGCGCAATCTAAAAAGATTATTGATGTCACCGACTCTGTTTAGAGGGGTGGGTGGTGCAGCCGGTGTAAGATGGGCTCCGACGACAGTTGGTGGCGATCCATGGTTGGAGGCGGGGTTAGTGGTGTTCATAGGGGAATGTGGATGTTTTTATGGGAGCGGTGCTAGTGGTTGTGGCTGTGGTGGTGTTGGCATTGACGACAATGGTGGTGGTGGGGCTGCTGGTGGTCTTTTTTGTGGCGGTGATGGCGGTGGTGATAGTGGTGGGAGTGGATACACAAAATACTACCTATATGCTCAATTCCAATACTCTTTGCAATTCCAATATTCTCTTTGAAATTTCAATACGATGACATAGTACGCCCGGAGTACCCAAGAATTTCTCATGAACAAGTAATACCCAACAATTTGCCAACTATAATAACTTCCGGTAAGATGGATTGAATTAGACTCGATTTAAAATGAATGACTCGGGGTTTTAAATAAGATGTATCAAGCACCAAATAACAATAACCTAAGCCATAAACGTGAAAGCAAATTGTACTATTATACATATATGGTGTTCAGCAACACTAGTTAGTACAAATATTCCATGATCAACTGGCATCTTGATTGCACAAAGTGGATGATCCTATTCCAACGGAAAATGATAGAGGTACACGGGGTTAAAAACAATAGCCGCAATCCCCAAATTTAACAGCAATTTCAATCTGAATCTGAGTCGTGTCTTCGTTTTTCCTTGTCCTTTCGGCTCTTCCTCTTGTCATCTGAATCCCGAGAGTGTCGTTTCTCACGCCTCTCATGTTTATCACGCTTCCTCTCTTCACGCTTCTCGCGCTTTCTTTCATCATGTTTTTCACGCTTCCTTTCATCGTGCTTCCTCTTCTTCCTTCTCACTTCTTCATCTGACTCATCTTTGTTTGTTGTCTCAGGCTCTGGAGCAGCCTCAGCTGACACAACAGCTACATTGCTTGTGCCAGGCTGGATGGATACAGTTGTGTCCGAAGTACCAGGAGCTCTGCATATAACAAACAAAAGCGGTCAAGAAAAAGAAGAAAGAAAAAAACCTTGAAAGCAAGCCATCACCTAAAGATGGAGAGTTACAACGAAAAATTGAGACCGAGAGTTCACAAAACCAGATAGGTCTCTCTTAAAGAGGGTCCACAAAGAAAAAGCTACTATCTACTATCTACTATCCATATTCCATATCCATATTAGACTTCTTAGGACATATCTAACACGGGAAAGTGCGTGAGTACTGGACTTGGATATATTGTAGAAAACTTCATGTTTTGGTTAAGATTGAAGTGTTTGAGTATCATATCCATGTCCAAGAGGCGAGGATCGGGTACTCAGACATGGGTACGCAAGGCAATATGAAGAATGAAGAGTCAGAGTAACATAGATCCAGATTCCAGACTGAACAATTAACTTGGTCAGCCCAGGAAATCAACAGATTAGGCGAAACTGTAAACTAAGAATCAAACAAATGAAGGCAATTCAGGAAGTTCCTCCTCATCGGGTCTTCTATTTCCAAATTTCAATAACTTCCATCATCCCTCCCCACTCCCCAGTCCCGACCCCCCTTTCCAAACAGCCCCCATGGGGCTCACAAATATTTTGAACATCTGTGGCAGAAACATTTCTAGGAGATGTGCTACTTCAGAAAATAATTACTATAACTCTGTTAAACTAGTGACCAAGGCATACATAAGCTATTTCTTCATGTCACCCCCACATAATGTAATCAAGATACATGCAAGCACCAACATTAGCATTACCAAAATGTCCATAAGAAGCTCCTCTCAAGACTGAAGACGGTTAACGAGTTATGGAACTCAAATGTACTTGCAGCCTTGATGAGGCATGCATTAACTATCTTCTATTTCATAATAAATGATTCAATGAGGTTGTATATGTTACTCTGCTCTCCAAAGAGAGAATAATTAATTAACATCTGTGTTACTCCGACTCTCCGACACGTGTTGGGACACTGACACGTGTCGGAGTGTCGGACACGGCTATTTTGGGTGAATTTTCCTATTTTGTGGTCTAAATTGAAGTGTCGAAGTGTTGTGTCGTGTCGGACACCGACACGTGTCCGACACGCGACACGGCAGTTAAGTGAAGTGTCGGAGTAACAAAGATTAACATTATATCTAGATTTTGTGACACAAACAAACAACTATCAATAATGAGGAAATACCTGGCAAAACCAAGTCCCTGAACTTGAGCTGCATCAGCATGGCCTGCACCTAAATCTTCTGCAGTTGAACTACGCTTAACAAGTTCAGAAAACTCGTGCTTATCAAGTCGATTGCCTTGAGGCCGATCAGAACGCTTTGGAGCTAAACCTAGAGCTTCCCTCATCAACTGTTCCTCCTCTTCTTTGACTCTTTGTATCTCTGCCTTCAAGGCATCTTGGTCTGCAGCCTGAGAATTTTTGTCCTTTGAGTACCAAAACAAATCTTTACCTGTTCAAGCCAAGACAATAGTTAGACACAGCAGCAGTGATTCCTCAAGCAGTATGCTAAATATCACAGCCATACAAGTGTTTCGAAAGTAGAGTCATGTGGAGTTAGGGAGTCACGTTTACCTCCCAGGTTCAAAACCCGTACCAGTTCCGTGAAGCTCTCAATGGACATAACCAAATAGTATACTTTGTGAGGGGACTGGGGAGTATAAGTGCTTCGAAAAAGAATACAGGAGCAAGTAACTGGGTAAAATACATATGGACCTATATTATACAATATCGGTAAGAGGGTCGGACTCAGATCAGTCCTTGAGGCTTCAGACTTCAAAGATCCAATCAAAGCAAACGTACGTGAAGCTTCCTACACTCCTGAAGTACCTAAGTGGTTCTCTATCTCGTGTATTCGGCGGCAGAGGTTCAGTACATGTTTTGCTATCAAAAGCAAAATGTGATAAGAGTATAAAATTTTCTCAATGTAGGAAGTACGTGAAACAGTGTACATATACAGTTGTTTCCTTGCAGAAACTTTTAATGTGGCATGATATCTAAGCCAGTTGCAGTAAGGAAAATACACCTTAGTCGATCGAGATCAAACTGTCTGAGCAATCGATCATACGCGTGGATGGACTATCAGAATAATGGGTGCTAATTTCTTGGGAACTCCCTTTACAACATTAGCGAGAGACCCAATCCCAAGTAGACCCACAATATTATACACTCACATCTAACTAAAAGACTTTTGCTCACAAATCACACATGAACATTTATATTGTCAAGCTTGGCCCTTCTAGTTCTATGATGCTGCAGATATAATTGGAGATCTAACTCCTAAAGGAGACTCGCTACAAGCTGATCCATTGAGACTCAACGATGAAGCCAGTTCTGAAATATTTTTGTCAAGAAATGAACGTTTATGCATCGTGCATCAAAAAAGATTATTAATCATGTAACATCCAAGAAAGCTATCACTCAAAAACCAGCCTAAATTATCCGGACCAATACTAAGAAAGTGGCGAAAAACATGTCTGCTTGCACCACAACAAAGAAAACATAAAAACCTGCCTGCTTTCGCCACAGCAATGAAAACATGAAGGGCCTGATATATCCCCGAATAAAGCTCATTGAAACAATTAGATACAAGCAGCTAACGAATCAATAGGAGCCCTAGTAAAAAGTAAGTATGCATTAGATAACTCTTTGAAAAGTAAAACATCTATGTTAATTAAGATGTCCGAACTAGAGAAAGAAAAGTGTAAATGTAGTCTCAAAGTACCTTTCTGCCATCTCCCAACAGGAGCTTTGACACTGTGTCCCAGGTAGTTTTCCCTATGTTTATCAACCTTCACGTCATCCCACTGGAATTCTGAAAACAGAAATGAAAGCAAATATTATCCACAGATGTAAATGACCATTAAAAGAAGTTGGCACAAGTCAGATAAAAAAAGGCAGTCAACAAGAATACCGTTACATGTCCAGAAAACAGACAAATAATAATGAAAAAGAACAAAACACAAGAGCTAAAAGACGATCACTTATTTCAGGAATCTAATCATCACTGCTAAAGACAACTATATGTCTACATGCCTACTTTTGGGTAAGAACTATATTGCTCAGATAGAGCCCCGTAATAACCATTAGGATATCATTTATTTCACAAAAAAATAAGAAAAATATCGCTTTGTCTTGATACCCCTGCACACAATTTTTTTACACACTGTTTCAGCTTATGGATGGATTCTGGAATTTCCTTGTCATTCTTCTCGTCCCCTCCCTATTCTCTGAACTCCAAACTCCTTATTCTCTACATATGGCTTACTTCGATGCACTTGGGCAAATAACAAAATACCTCTATAAAGAAAGGTTGATTAATTAAAGGCCAAATTACACACTTTATAAGTAGCCAGCTATACTAAATAATATCATCTGTAATGGGAGGTTGCGAAGGAGTAAATACTATACTAATAAATATTCCTCCGTCTACTTAAGGCTTTGTTTGGATACCAAAAGAGGAGGGAAGGGAATTTTCCCTCCCCTCCAAATCCCTTCACCTTCATTTTACTAACAAAAAAAAAGGAACTCACCTCTTTCCAAATCCTTTCCATCCCTTTCCCTCAACCTCTATCCAAACACACCCTAAGTATTCTTGATTGACTTATAACACAGTCATGACAAATTATATCAACACCAATACGGCAGTGGAGAAAGTAAAAAGGAAATAAGGGGAGAAGAAAGACCTAGCAATGAATAGATAAGGTTGATAATCGACGACATGGACTAACATGCTATTGATGAGAGTATGGCATTGGATAAAGTTAAAAAGATGGGTATAATACCCAAACAAAGGTCAAAGGAGTTTGATTAGGCTTAGACGAGGGAAGATGGATCCCTACAATTCGATCCACCTCCATTTCCCATCTAAGCTATTCGTTAACCAAACAAGAAAATTTGCATCCCTCCATGCCCTCCCCCAAAATTCCGCAATCCGAACAAGCCCTTGGACAAAATAGAGTGTGAACTTTCTATGCTGCAAGTTATTAATCAGATATTCTCCAATGCCTCATGAACAGATTCAAGAAGGCACCGTTAAATGGCTTAGGCTTGAGGGAAAATAACGCAAAAGGAAAAAACGAATACCATCTAAAGGGGAGATCATACATACTGAAGATCAACCTGGAAAGTCCGCTACTCTGCTGAATCATTAAAGGTGAAGAAGTGTGGGAACAAGGCAGGTTTCAATAGACGATTAAAATGTTTGACATGTGAATATGTGATGACTACAAAGACAAGACTGTGCAAGGAACTTCCTGTTAAGGAGACAGCTATAGTTTCATCGTCACAGCTCCCCCGCATATTGATCTTGTACTCATTACAAGTTCTCATCGCATTTAATGCGGCAAACGATGCTTAACGTAGATGAATCAGTTATTCTAACTACAACACTAGATTAGTTATCTACATTAGTTATCGTTCCTAAAAACAGTAGATTGGCAAATTCTAAATAATTGGCAAATTTACTAATTTCAGTTCTAATATCACAATCAATTACAACAATATCATCAGTACCTAGAATTTGCAAGACTATTTAGAATTTACACGAATCGGTATCTACTTGCAACAATATCAGGGGCAAAGATCGGATGCAAGAATTTGAGTACGCTCAGAATTAGTAACAAAATAATTGCGCATATAAGCTCAGGAAATCGAGATTAAGAGGAAATCCAGATTCGGCAATCTAGCAAAAACCCTAATTGTCTATAAAAGAGGGAAAGTTGGGCAATAAATAACGAAATTAGAAGTAACGTGTGGTCGCTAATGGAATCGGAAAGATGATAAAAAGGAAGAAGTAAAAAGAGAGAAAGAGAGAGCATACGATCACGGCCGCCGCGAACACCGCCTCTGGTGGGATGATACATATTTGGTTGCCTCTAATTTTGCAAATTCACTATAGCTTGCCAATTACAATCCAAATTCCCAAATACTTGCGATTTTACGGTGTCGATGTAGTACCATTGTGCAAATTAGAGCTGATCCTGCCCCATCCGTCCCGGCCCGGTCGACATGTTACTTGAGTGGGCTTGATCACATAATCCCCTATAGGCTGATTTTCATTATCGGTGTTTTAGTAACTATTGACGACGGTTTTATTCCAAAAGACGAACCTACCCCTCGCACAATAACACAACTTTCTCTCTCAACCTAATTTTCTCTAAAATTCAAGTCCAATTAAATTGAAAAAAAAAAAACGAACAACAATTAACAAAAAAACCGAACAACAATTAACCACAATTAGCATCAATTAGCATGACGAAACCCGAATCACCGGTACGTTAACAATTTAATTTCATTATTAATTTTGTTAATTTTTTTATTTTCGAATCGTTTATCCTATTCGTTACTTGAATTACGTCACGTATATACTAAATTGGAGCAACCATATCGGGTTTATTGCATAGATACGAAAAATAGAAATCATGGACCGAAATTTGAAATCCAACAATCATGGCCAAACGTTGATACCTAACATTCAACCATGGACTGAATGTTGAATTCCAACGTTGGACCATGGAGAAACGTTGAGTCTCAACGTTTGGACCATGGCTGAACGTTGAGATTCAACGTTTGGCCATAGCTGAACGTTGATTCTCAACTTTCAGTCCATGGTTGAACGTTGAATGTCTTTGTTGGCCCATGGATTGATTGTTGGATGTCAACTTTCAGTCTGTGGTCGGACAATTATCACGTTTTTTTTGTTTTGATTCCGTTTAACGTAATTTAATAAGTCATGTTTAATTTTTATCGTCTAACTATTGTTCGAATTACATGAAACAGGTTTTGTGGGAGAGTTTTGGCGAGAATTCATTTGATTACAACCCGTTGTTCGTGACGAATTTAGACTTTGAAACACGTGATGATGCTTTTAATTGGGCTAAAAGTATAGTATTCAAGAATGGTTTTTCTTTAGTTAAAGCAAATAACGGGGCAAAAAACAGAACGGCTTGTTGGGAACTTATTTTCGATGTTCAAGACATGGGCTACCAAACCCAACGAATGATCCCGATAAGCCAAGGAGGTCGATTAAATGTTCATGTTTGTTCCGGATTCGTGTCGTTCAAAATTACGTGGTAAAAAAATGATCAAGTGACGGTCGTTTGGAACAATATAACCTCCGAGGGTGGTGGACGACACAAACACAACGTAGCAATCTATAAGGATGGTGATCGTCACTTTGCGGGCTTGGACGACGAGGAGAAGGCGTATGTAAGGCAACAAACTATGGTCGAGGTTCTACCGAGGGATATTAAAAATGGTCTTCATCTGAAAACGCCCGAAAAACCTCAACCGTCAAACATCCAAATCTATAACGAGACAAGGAAAATTAGGCGAGAATTGAGGGGTGAAAGGAACACCGCTCAACATATGTTGGCTCTTGTTGTAGAAGCGAAATACGTCCATTGGCATGAGAGTAATTCTGAGACACGAGATATCTCACATGTTTTCATGGCACATCCTGATTCCATGAAGTTGTTCCGGGCTTATCCTTATGTGGTAATCGTGGATTCAACGTATAACACCAATACGTATAAGAATTCGGTCGTCGGGCTTGTTGGTGTTACACCCACCGGGTCTTCCTTCCTAATTGCATGTGCGATGATTCCTACCGAGTTGGAGGAGTCGTACAAGTGGTTGTTAAAGAAGTTAGTTGACATTCTAGAGTGCACCAGAGCGTCCCCTTCTATTTTCGTCACCGACCGGGAATTGGGTTTGATCAACGCTATTAAAGTAATATATCCCGAGATTCATCAGTTGTTTGTCGATGGCATGTGAACAAAGCTATCGATGCAAAAGCAGTTACTTTTTACCATCCTGAGAGTTACAAGATCCATGTCATGACAAACGAAGAATGGAGTTGGAATAGAGTGATCAATGCACCTACCGAGAAAGAGTTTCAACGGGCTTGGTCTGCTTTCTATCGTGATGAGTCGTATTTATATACACTTGTATACCTTCCCTTAAATACTTTTGAGATGGTTTTGTGCATTGGTATGTCATTTTATATGTTGTTTATGTCAGAATGTCGATACTTCCGCCTTTTGGTGTTTTAATGCAGGATGAGTGCATTTGTGGAGCAAATGAGTAAAGTGGAGCACTGCGGAGTCGGCAAGACGGAGTACGAAAAAGATAGCACGGAAACTAAGGAGAAAAGATGGAAAGAAGAGAAGAAATAACAAGACGAAGCAGTAGAGGCCAGTTCCTCGATCGAGTAACTGGTGACCTCGATCGAGCATGAGTTCCTCGATCGAGTATGCTTAACTAGATCGAGGATCCACTTCGCTGAGCACTTTTCCGGAACTTTCCTTAAGTCGGTTTAATTGTAATATAAATAGGAAACTCGTGCTTGATTATTAGGTTACGCATTATTTTACATAAAAACTCTTAGAAAACCTTAGTTTAGTTTAACTATTATTATTCTTCCAGATCTACGCCTTTATTTACGGTATTTTGTTAATCTTTCTTCATTAATTATTAATTCAAGTTCTAGTTTTATAATTGCTCTATTATTCATCTTTTCCATTCTTTTAATTATGTTTTCTATTCATCTTATTGTTGTTAGTATGAGTAGCTAAATTATTATTCTAGGGTGAAAGGGGATCTAGGTTGTTAGAAAGGGGTTTATCTTAATGAATTGATTGTTAAATTGTTTTATGTTGCTATTTAATTGTTGTCTTAAATCTAGTTAATTGATTTACTGATCAGAGTTAATTAATTAGTCTTGCAAACTAGGATTTTCACCGACCGAGTTAAGATTAGTATAGGGTGCGACAATTGAATAGTCTGACTTAATTATGGCGACCGCATGTTAAGTTTATATCTAAAGGGAATATTTGAGTCGACCGATCATATGACCTTAAACAACATAACTACTCAATTAATTAGTTAAATCATCACCCCCGGATAACTGACCTAGTGAACTTGAWCCCTAGACCTCTTTAATATTATTGAATTCATCTTTATTTATCTTGCAATTAGTTTTAGTTAAACAAACCAATTCCCCGAGAAATTGTTACCTTTAAGACGGACTTAATTAATAGCAAACTAGATAATTACCGCCTCCCTGTGGATACGATACCTTACTTACCACTGACTATTTGTTAATAGTATTTTAGAATTATTTTGATTGAGGTGATACGACTTTAGCCTTATCAAACTTGGCGCCGTTGCCGAGGAGGCAACTATTTTCTGTTTGTTTTTGTTTAAGTTTGTCTTTTGTCTCAGGGAACTTTAGTTCCTTGAGACAGTTTTTATATTTTTCTTGTTGTTTTCGTGTATGCCCAGGTTAACTAGGTCCGAGATTCTACCTTTAGATCCCGAGCCAAAGAAGACTTTTCGCTACAGACGAAAATTTCAGAGAGAAATCGGTAAGGTGGAAGACTTGAGTACACCTGACACCGACTACGAGCTATTTACATTTGCAGAAGATCAGTCCTTAGAAAAGGACAAACCAATTACTGCCACTGACATTCCTGTAATCAAGATGCCTACTTTAGCAAGTCACTCTGAGCCTACCTTGGATTCCATTCCTAAAGGATTCAAGCGCACCACTACAGATAAAGGCACTTTTGAGATTCGCCCATCTTACATCAATTTGGTGGATCAAAATATGTTTTGAGGAGGATCTGGAGAAGACCCTGCAAAACATATGGAGAAGTTTGTTATATACTGCTGCTTCATCCCTTTGACTGCCAAGGTAACCCAGGATCAAGTGAAACAAGTCTTATTTCCTTTCTCTATGCGAGATGGTGCTGCTGAGTGGCTTCGTGACTTAGATATGGAGGCCTTGGGAATTAATTACTGGAATACACTAGCTCTTGCCTTCTATAAGAGGCAGAAAACTAATGCACTATGAAGCCAGATTGTGAGTTTCAAGCAAGGGCCTACTGAAGACTTGATTGAGTCATGGGTTCGCTTTAAAAGGCTGGTCCGTTCTGTCCCACACCATGGTTTCCAGAAGTGGTTTCTGTGCAATCAGTTTTACAACGGGTTGTATGACGATCATAGAGCTATCCTTGATTCTTCAGCTAATGGGAGGTTCCAGAATAATACAAATGACGATAACGCGTGGAAGCTAATTGATGAGATGGCTACTCACACTGCTGAATATGGTAATCCCATAGGTAGTGCAGTTGCGGCACAATTGGAAGCCTTAACTGCCCAAATAGCTGAATTAAAGACATCACAATCTTTGGGTAAGCAGCATACGGTTCATGCCATGATTCAACAAGAAGTGTCCTTTGAAAGATGCGGGATTGAGGGTCATACTGGGGCGCGATGTGTAATATCCCTCATACACCAAGGTGCCTTACCAAGACCACCTTATCATATAGAGATACACCATCCCGGTTACCCGAGTCATAGTATATCACAAGGGACCATTAAGAAACAACATTAAAACATTAAAGTTTAAAGTGATACATATCCAAATTCAAAAATCCTCAAAGTGAGGTACAACCGTCTCAAAACCAAAATGCTGAAAGTATTGAAACCAAAACTACCATAAGACACAGCGGAGGACTAGCTATTCAGTGGTGACAACATCCCAAGCAACCCGCGAGCTATCCAATGCATACCTGCTAATCAATTGTTCACCATTCCCCAATGGATCACCACAGTTTTCAAAACACATAAATGAAGTCAGTTACTGCATAACAAGATACAACAATACAATACAATACATCGTTACATTCTTCCAACTCCACAATTTCTCCAAACACCTGACTACACAAGTGTAGTCCTGCCAGATTACCCGTCGCAACAGATAATCCACTCTACCAGTGGGGACCGCAGTCTTGCCA
>VHZZ01001881.1:40822-52344 GCA_009801015.1 Silene noctiflora | reverse complement strand
TTTTACCACAAAGCTAATTGTTTATAGTTTTATATCATTTATACTTTAATTAAAATATTATAGTTTAGTTTTTAGTGAAAATTATATAATTTGGTAAAAAGATTAATTTTAATGAAAAGATAATAACATAACGAAATACATTATATTTTTTAATTTCCTTATTTATAGTTAATACACTTTAATTATAAATAGCTTCCTTATTTAAAAAGATGCTTTTTAGAGGGAAAATTGTGAGTCTACCGATTCTTTTAGTAGATAGGAGATGTGTTTCATTTGCATGCATGTGTATTAACACAAGGAGATGAAAACATAAAATCAATAATTGATGTCATTAGAAGTGTCTGATGAGAGTCTTAAACTAACAAATGGGTCATGAGTCCTTAATCCCAAACCTACCCAATTATATCTCGTATCGTATTTGTGAATGTTGTTATTTATTTGCCGACTCTAATCTGAACCGATTGAGCCGTTTGCGAGGATATTTCCAAATTGGTGTCCTAGTAATGGAAACACAGACGAATGAACACAAGGAGATGAAAACATAAAATCAATAATTGATGACACTACTCGTAGAGAACGAGCAAAAGAAGCCGAGTAGAAGAAGACACTTTCATTCCCTTTAACAATCCCCCAATTTCCCCAATCAATTTCCAGCACTAAACCCTAGAAAATGAAATCATCCCACAATTGCCCCAATCCCCTAAATCACCATACCTTCTAACAACGATCACTCAAATTCATCACCATCGAAGCTCCATCAATGGCGAAACAACACTCACATCAGCACACATCAAGCTTTTCAACTATGTCGATCAACCTACAGAAGAAGCAGAAATGGGTTTTTATAATGGTGGCATTACTCTCAATATCAACGCTAGTTGTACTTCTAATGCGCGCCGCTATTCCCGATTCTTCATCTTCGTCTTCGCGCTCGGATCGTCTACTTGATCAGCGTAGCCAGATTGTTCGCAGTTCTTCGCCTTCGTCACCTCTCTCTTTCATGAAGTCTAAGCTTGTTCTTCTTGTCTCTCATGAACTTTCGCTCTCTGGTATGCTATCAATTTTCCCCCTTTTTTATTGTTTCATATGAAATGAAATTGTCCTTTGTAGTATTAATTGTCTAATTTGGATTGTTTTTTGTAAGTTATACTCCCTCGGTCTCAGTGAATAGTTTACATTTGCTTTATTGTGAGGGGGAAATAAGTCAAATGTAAACTATTGACTGGGACGGAGTGAGTATATGTCAGAATTAGTGTTTGTGTTGTAGGAAAAATTCTTAGTGGTTTACCATGTTATCGTACGCCTAACCGATGAAAATGCTTCATTTTTACTTCACTTAGATTCTGCTTTAGGAGTATTATTAGTAACGGGAAGTGTTAAAAGTTCTAGTTTTCTCGGTTGGAATGTACGATGATGTGGTACACAATGGGTGTAACTAAGGATTTATCGGGTTGAGGTATAAATATCTGATCTTGAATGTGTATACACTGTGGAAGTAATGCCTATCAGCCTATGTATCAAAGCGTTGTTATATCGTATGAAATTGTCCTTTTTAGGATTAATGGTCTTATTAGGAATGTTTTCTTAAGTTATATACGAAAGTATTAATTTTAAATAAATTAGCGAGGTTTTTGTTGAAGTATGAAGCTTTTTTTTTTTTTGAGGGATTGTATCAGTTAAATGAGTTTAAAGGTCCAAAAATGGACATATTGGGGAATAATAATCTAAGGAAATGTCGGAATATTAAGTCACTTTGACAATTTCTCATTGGAATATATCATTGTATCCTAATTTATTCATTTTTTCACATTGTTATTTGTGAAAGTTAATGTCTATGTTTCTTATTTTTGTTACATTGCAACCATTTTAAAAGAGAATTGTTTGCCGAGTTTAAGTTGCATAACTAGGAGGGGGTTTAAGTTAGAGGATGATGAATGAATAATCGTTTAACCTCTTTGTTGATTTACACATTTGAAGTTTAAACTTGCGAAGTCCTGCTAAAGTAACACAGCTATACTAGGAAGATATAATGACATTTTTGGTAAATTAGAGGCGGGGAGTTCATATTTTATTTCAGTTTTTGAATTCCGAGAAATCTTTTGTGGTGTGGAATTTTGGCTGCCCCATTCTGTTTCTTTGATATAGTGGAGTAGTCATTAATGGCTAGATAAGCTTTAACTTTGGTTGCAAGGGGGGCATCCTTATGATCATGGTAAGTGTTCTGAAACTAATTTGTGGCATTCTTTTAATTTGCTAGAGACGCAAATTATCTTGGTAAAATTTATCTTTGAATAAGAAGGCGCCTTTTATGGGCTGTGGTATGGGCCTATGGAGTAAAGTGGGGATAAGTAAAATGTATCCAAAGTAGTGTGATAGCTATAGGCAGCTTAGGGAGATCAAGTAAGGTGCTTAAAGTGTTACCCACGATAGTCCTTGAGTATTTATTCTTAGGCTTTTTAGTGAATCCAGTAATTGTGTGATTTCCACCGTCTTGATCAGCTTGACTAGTTCTACTTGTATGGCTTGTAAGGGAAAGTGAGATCTCATGTGATGGTTCATATATTTGTGTTATGATGCTGGATATAGTGTTATCATTGTGATGGCAATACTGTATGCTGAACTGCTTAAGCTTGCTGAATCAGTTGAATTTTGAACTCCATTGAGATTCACTATCATGGATCAGATTATCTAGTTGGTTCTGGTGGTCCTCTTATAATTAATGCACCACAAATTCTTTCCTTTAAATTTGGCGATCTTTCTCTGTTTTTTTGCCGGTTATTATCAAGCCTAAGACAGAGACTCAATATGGCCAAAGAAATGATTCAGTAGCTTCTCTTATGTGCAATTAGAATTTTCAGGTCAATCGTTGTTGTGAGACTTGTGATGAGGACTGTGGTTCTATGATTCATTTGAATGTTTTTTCCCTGTGGAAGTGTCAAGGGCATATGT
This sequence comes from Silene noctiflora, assembly GCA_009801015.1. Lineage (NCBI taxonomy): Eukaryota > Viridiplantae > Streptophyta > Magnoliopsida > Caryophyllales > Caryophyllaceae > Silene > Silene noctiflora. The sequence goes on along the minus strand of VHZZ01001881.1, from coordinate 49,395 downwards.
TTGGTGTTACCTCAATGATTTTACCCCCAGAAGTTGTATTTGTTTTTAGGCTTAGGCACAAAGGTTCCTTTTGAGGTCATCGAAAAGGTGTGCAGGAGCAAAGAATTCAGAATTTAGAAGCTATGATCCATTAATTTTGTTGGAGATCACGTTTACAATGCATATATGAATCTTATGTACCTGGATATTATTTGGGTCTTTTGGGTGCTTACAGTGATTTTAAAAAGGAAGCAATGTACAATAGGGAATAGTTCGGGTTAGATGTTCCTACTTCTCAAGGATGCGGAGTGTGTATTGGTCTTAAGTTGGTAGTTTGTGGCTTTGTAGTTTTCTTGATCAAATCTTCATATGATTTGGGAGATGATTGTCTATCCTGATAAATTCTTTGTCTTCAAGTATCGATGAATACTTAAGTTTGTGAAACAACCAAATAGTAGAAAATGGAAGGTACTTCTAAGACGGGGGAGTGGATGGTAAAATAAGGAACGTCTTTAAATATTGGATAATTGATGACACGCTCAAAGCTACTACTATGAGTGTATGACGGAGTGTTTCCAGGGCTAAATCTGTTTCTTTTAACATGCTAAACTATTGAAGAAACTATGTTCTCTTGAGCTGCTCCTCAACGGACTCATGAGTCATAACTAGTTATTCCAGCTCCTGCACATTATCTCTCCTGGGATTCAATTGCATTGCATTTGTTGTGTGGCAGGTGGGCCTTTGTTACTGATGGAGCTGGCATTTCTTTTGAGGGGTGTTGGGGCTGATGTTGTGTGGATTACGTTCCAAAAACCATTAGAAACCGATGAGGTTGTGTACAGCTTGGAGAACAAGATGCTTGACAGAGGTGTACAGGTGAGACATCTCTAGCTCAGCCCTCCATCAAAGCTCATTAATTTACTTCAATTCTAGCATTACTATTGTGCGCTGTAGATAGAGGTGTACCGTTGAGACATAACTCCCTCACACCTGCTTTTTAACTTATATGATGCAGGTCTTTTCAGCTAAGGGTCAAAAGGCTATTGATATTGCTCTTAAAGCTGATTTAGTTGTCTTAAACACCGCTGTTGCTGGGAAATGGCTGGATGCAGTACTAAAAGATAATGTTCCTCATGTTCTTCCAAAGATATTGTGGTGGATTCACGAAATGCGGGGCCATTACTTCAAGTTGGATTTTGTGAAGCATTTACCATATGTTGCAGGCGCAATGATTGATTCCCACACAACGGCAGAATATTGGAAGAACAGAACTAGAGAACGTTTGGGGTATGTTTCATGGTGTTTACCGCTATTTTTTTTTTTTTCATATTCCTTGTGATTACTTGAATTCCTACTTCCTATTTTTTTATGTTCAATGCCTGATATTTGAGGGAGTTTATGGAGTAGAAGCTATAATCCTGTAGTGTCATGACTCATGACACAGTATTGTTGGATTTGCTGCTTTACCGTGGAAAATTGCGTTGTCCTTCATATGTAATTCTTTGGTTCTCTAATAGATATTCTCACGCCAGATACAATATTCTTGTGGTCAAACAAAATGCATTAGCTGACAATGAGCATGTGAAAACCCTTGTGAGATGTTTTTCCGGGAGTCATGATATGACCTTTTGTTTTAAGTATGACTTGACGAGGAAACCGGTGAAGAATTGGTCTAATTGAGCTTGATTCCTTATCATTTTTCTTTTGTTTATCTTTCTTCGACTTTTGATTTTTCTGGAATCATTTTTGTACTTGCTTCATCATGGATGTGCAAATCTGGTCTTAATGAAAGCTGCCAACCACAGGATCTTGATTCTTGAATTGGATGGTGGTAATTGTGGTAGTTCATTTGTGATACTATTATTATTTATGATACTCTCTGAAACAGCAGTGCCATTTTTATAAATCCAGTAAACCTATGTTGACGTACTCTTTGTTTGGATTGTTGGCAATCTGGTCATAAATTATGTCAGAAGTTTGTTGAGTGAGGGGAAGCGAAAAGGTGGAGGCTGCCTATGTGGTTAAATTCTAGCTACTAATTATATACTATATAGTTGGTCATTTTAGATTTGCAATTTCTAGTGCATTGAAATACAATCACATGTGACTTCAAACTATCAAAGTAATTGTTCTCGGCTTCTTGTCTTGGACTATTCACTTTATAAATTCGCTTCTTAGTTATGTCTTTAGCTACTTCTAACTTTTGAAAAGAAACACAAATCCTGCAGTATCAAGATGCCAGACACTTTTGTTGTACACCTTGGGAATAGCAAAGACCTAATGGAAGTAGCTGAGAACAGTGTAGCCAAACGAGTTCTACGTGAGCATGTCCGAGAAGCACTTGGTGTGCGGAATGACGATCTACTTTTTGCAATTATCAACAGTATGTTTCAAGCTTTCATTAAATATATAACCTCTGTTGTTTGTTCCTTTTTTTTGGTTGTGCCGGAGAAGGACAAGAGAGTTTGTCATGAGTAGCTTGGGTTATTTGCTAAAAATCCTTGTGTCAGAAGTTATTACTGTTTGTGATGTGTGCACGAGAGATTGTGAGTGCAAAGGTCATCAAAAAAGAGAAAAAAAAAACAGTAGGATTAAACTCAAACGGCCAATGGATCTCAGAATGACGAGGAAACTGTTGTTTTCAGTTTCATGTTCTGTTTCTCTTTTGTGTAGCTTCGTAGCTTGTAGCCACAAAGTGCAATAAATTGGAGTGGAAGATGTAGTACTGAGCTTGTTGGCTTCCTTTGCCCCCTACTGATTTGGAAAACTAAACCCATAATCTGAGTCCTTTGTTTTATAGTTGTATATAGGTAATCGAGTGAATAAAAAAGGACACATTTTGTTTATAACCAGGACTCGTCTTTGGCTGCAGGTGTTTCTCGTGGCAAAGGACAAGATTTGTTTTTACGCTCGTTCCATGAAAGCCTTCAGATTGTTAAAGAGAAAAAACTCCAGGTGCCTCCAATGCATGCAGTGGTTGTAGGAAGCGATATGAGTGCACAAACTAAGTTTGAAACAGAACTCCGGAACTTTGTTATAGAGAATAAGATTCAGGATCGTGTTCATTTTATTAATAAAACCCTTACGGTCGCTCCATACCTTGCCGCAATCGATGTCCTTGTCCAAAACTCACAGGTACCTGTAGTTGATGATTGCTTCTACTTCCTCCGTTCCATTTCATTGTAAACGTATTTCAGAATATGCGAGAGAAATTTTGAAATATTTATATTCAAATGGAAGAGGTATCTTTTAATCACATAACTACATATGAGTTCAGTTTAATTCTGTAGTTGCTATGAACATCTTTGTTTTTTCTTATACTTTGGAGCGTTGTCAAAAATGACACAAACTACCAGCCTAGCCTTGCATTCAAAGCATTGTCAGGTTGTCCCATGAATATAAAATGTTTTTTTGAATGTTTATTGTCCTGTGTAAGTCATAGTAATGTACATATTATGTCGTTAAGCCAAAGTTGAATTTTATCTGGGGATCATCGCCGTGTTTCCGATGATGGGTGTCCCATTGTAATTAATTTTCAGGACTGCCATTGTTAGTTCTGCATGTTTGTCTTGTTATTTTGTATGTCATGTGTTTGCCTAAATTGTGATACGATGTACTCAGGTTGTTGTTCCCGCCCAGATAGTGTACATTATCTTTTTAAGTCCTTTCAACTTTCAACTGGTTAAATATGTTCACTTTTTTACCAATATTAATTTGGCTCACAGTTGAACCTAGAGGATCCTTTTGTCATACAATAAGTCTCCCTTAAGCTTAAGACAGAGTACATGTGACCCATTTACAATAAAATGTAACCATTTTTTTGATAAAAAGTTGCCAGAACATTTTAGTAAAGCTGTAACATTTTGTCGTTAAAATGGCGACATTTTGCCCCGTATACAATGTAGACGAAAAGTGCCCGTCTACAATGAGAATTTGCGTCTGTCATAATACGTGGATCAGTTTTGAAACCCTCTCAATTGGAGGATATCCGAAGGGGTTTTTGATTCCGTTTTCTTTTGTGGACTCAATATCCTCTTGTAAACATTGCTTGTAAACATTATTAACATAGTTTGTTTTCCTTCTGTTAAATTCTGTTATTGTACCATACTAGTCTCCTGTTCCTCTCCTGTATTGTGCATATGTTCATCTTTATTATCTATATATATGCTACTCTTGAACGGAGTAGTTGATCATACCCTTAAACTATATATACTTCTTCTAGTTTGACATGTTTGCTTTATTTTTGCATATAGACGCGCGGGGAATGTTTTGGGAGGATAACTATTGAAGCTATGGCCTTCCAGTTACCTGTTCTGGTAAGTATCTACTGGTTTTAGTCTTTGCTTTTTATTGTTCACACTTCACAGTATCTATAACAGTACTGGTACTTAATGCCCCTGTCAGAGGCAAATGTTACTCTCATTAAACATTTGGTATGTAAAGTTTAATTTTAAAGATTTTCTTAAGCTTTTGCTAAACAAACAATTTAACCCCCATTGTTTAATAAACTCCCATATAAACTTTAATTGTCTACATGTTCCGAGTTGTTTGACCATAAGTAATGGTAAAACGGCCCCATCAAATTTGTGCTCAGAGATGCTATATGCCTATATCATAGATCAATATATTCTTTTTATAGAACGTTGTGTGGTCTTAGCTTGGGTTCTCTGAATAATTCAGACGTGAGTGATCAAATATTGCTTATCCTTTATTCTTCACTGGTAATTGCATTTATTTGGCCTTTAGTCATAACGGTTCACTATACTGATTGTGCTTCTTTTAATGGCTCAGTAAGCTAGCTGCCCAGAAACTTGGAATCATCCTTGATCTAATGAGTCAAGGAGCTGAATGCTTTTTACCGTCCTACTTTTATTATTGATAATATTTTCATTCTATTTCGTGTTTAACATATTCGCCTGCCCTTTATCATAATAACATCAGGGGACAGCAGCTGGAGGCACCATGGAGATAGTCGTGAACGAGACAACAGGTTTGTTGCATCCTGTTGGAAAGGAAGGTGTGACCCCTCTTGCAAGGAACATAGTGAAACTAGCAACCCATGTCGAGAGAAGGTTAACAATGGGTAAAAAAGGTTACGGAAGGGTGAAAGAGAGGTTTCTTGAGTACCATATGGCTGAGCGAATTGCGTTTGTCCTAAAAGAAGTATTGAAGAAAGCCAAAAACCATAGTTGATTTGCCGAACAACAGTAATGATAGAATGCTAACCTAGAATGTTCCCAGATCAGGTTTTTGTCATCCTATTTGATGGGAACCAATCTAGAAAAAGTTTGTACAATATTTAGGGGAGTATTTTCTAACATAGAAAGTGTCAGAATGCAGAATTCAAAACTGAGAAGCGATTTTACGGAAATCAAAATTGTAACTTGTATATGTTGGATTTCTGATCTTTTTCAGTCCTGAAAAAAATGAAAGGTTTTTGTTGGTGCAACCTGGAAGGTGCCTAGGAATTTTGTACACGCTGATCATATTGAACCATCTGATTGCTTGTGACGACATGCCTAATTCTGGTGAATTTATTTTCACGGAGAACTGGCTTTTATAGTTTTATACAATTCACGCGTTCTTGTTTCAAATGATCTTACCGGACCATCTATCATGTGATTGTCGCAACTCAATGTGCCCAATTGTGGGCACTGAGGCAATAATTTTTACTAATAGCGTGTCGCTCTCACATTACATTCGTACAATAGAGTAGAGCATATTGAACCATCGGACTTGAGTGTGACTTGTCACAATGTGTCTCGACTCATGCAGTGCAGCTTCGATGAGTATATTTAGTGTATATTACATGCTCCAAAGACTACTAGACTAGGACTCGCGCACGAAATATAATGAATATATTTGCTAAAATACGGGAAGAGGGGATGCTGGCCTCGGTGGTAACGTATAATTAAATAATTATGGACTTGTTAAATTAATTAAAGTAAACTATCAAATTAAACTGCACAAAATTAAATTGAGCAAAATAGAGCATAGACATGGTCCAATGGATAGGAGGAAGTATGTTTTAGCCAAACAAGTGAAAACAGGAAAGAATACACAATACAAATACACACGACTCCTTTGTGTTTCATAGGAAATGCAGCAAATTTGGCATATCCCTTTTATCCTCGGTTTCCATGTTCCTCCGGAGCAATCCCGTCTAATAATTCAACCATTAATATCAAAATAGGATTGATTACCGACTTTTTGTGCCTGTCAGAAGTGACTTGATTTTGTCTAACCATCCATAAGAACATACGCATTTAGCACAATGATTATCATCCGCATCAGAATAGCCAGGAGAACCGCCCCCAAAAAACAAGCGGTACAATTAGAATTATGTAAATATTACAAACCCTGCTATTCTATCACTACTAAGTGAGCAGATACATAATAGTTGTCCGTCAACAGGATTCACGTCAACAAATAAAACTTACAACGAAAATAAACAGTTTTTTTTGTTTTCTTTCCTTTGGACTTCAACGCCTTCTCCTGTCAGTTTTGTCGTGTTGATGAAGATTCTCGACAAAAGCGAGACCAGATTCTATCATTGCAAACCAATCACAATCTAATGAAAGACCAACTCAGAGTAAGAGTAAGACAGCTACAAGATGAAAAAAGTAAATCTATTGCATATAATTTATGCACTTACATCGACGATATGAACAATGTCAATCTCTGCGATATCTTGTCCAAAACCCTTTTTTCTTATCCGGCTGATTTTCAGAACTGGATTTACTACGCTTTGATCCAAGTGGAAAATGACGCTTTAAGAAAGGTTTAGCAAAGGAAGTCCTAGAACTGGAACACAAATCCATCTTAGGGAGCTTCCCTTTCGCAGAAGTTTTTTGAAGTTCTGAATCACCCAATTTACCATCAGCATAGCTATCTACAACACGATTTCTAGATATTTTCAGGAATTTCATTTTCAGATCAGCTTCTGCTTTTAAAGATTCTCTCGACATTTTTGACACTTGCTTCTGCCCAACAGTGCAAATAGGGCAAACTGGATCGTACTTCTCTGCTTCATTGGTCATGGTTTCTAAGCATTCAGAGTGATAGACATGGCCACAGGCTAGAACAGCGACTACTGAAAATTCGGGCATGACCCTCAAGCAGGCCCCACATGTTTGGAGTTCAAGAGAAGGGGAGTACGAGAATCTGCTGCTTGACCCAGTAAGCTTGTGACGACCAGAACCGAAACGTTCACTGTCAAAAGACCACCTTTCTCTCTGCGAGGAAGCCACAAGTTCAGAAAATGTGCGTAGTGACCATCCATCAGAGGACCCACCTACTAGGTCATTGCTTAAAGTCGAGAGCACGAAAGAAGGCCTTCCCTCAGAAATTGAATTGCTATTAGGGGACTTCAAACCGAGGATTCTACTATCCGAAATCTGCCTAAGAAGTTGGTGCCCAGGTGAACGTCGTGCTCGTCTTGATGGGGTTGAACAAGGTGGAAGCAGTTGACGCTGCGGTCCCAAGTGCTCACCTGGTGGTGAAAATGTTGAACTTGAAGGCATTGAAAATTGACGGCTCACAGGAGCAGCTGAAGTTTCAGGCTTTTCTGCAGTATTCATCTGTTAAACAATGACGCCACCATGTTAAACTACTAACTGAGAAATTGCTGGCATAAGAGGGAAAAACGAAACACATCTTGTTTTCATTTGTTTGAATATATGGTATTACTATTCTTTTCACCTTTGAGAAGCGGCTGCTCGCTATAGACATTTCTGAAACAAAAATTGCAAAAGACACGTCAGAAAATGCAGCAATCATATAAATTGTGATGAAGATGCAAACACAAAGGCCAACTTTCCAGAAAAAGAACCTGTGTTTGTAAAATACATTAACCCTTTGATTGAATGAAAAAGAGGGGAAGGGAGGAGAGGGGGAGTGAGGGGAGGGGGAATGAAGCAAAGGTATTTTCCATCCAAGTCTTTCTTATGTTGGATATATTTGGATTTCTAGTATAAGCAAATATAGATCTATCCACTTTCCTCCCACCCAATATGCAAGCATCACACTACACATGCACGAGATGTTTGTTCAAACGAAAAGATCTTGTATGACATTATGAGAGAATGTCAAAGCAATTATATGCTCTTGGGAGGTATGGATGACGTCAATCATAAGCAAGCATATCTAAATTCCCTTTTCCAAAACCTTTGGGAAATGAGACATCCATACAGTTCTCTCTCAGGAACATATCTCTCAGCACAGCAACCTTAGGAGAGAGAGATCAAACAAGGGAAATTGTATTCCTCCCTCGCCTCCGAAAGCCCTCTACCCAAAGTTCCAAACGATGGGTAAATGATTATTATTAACTTGATCGTATCCCGTATTCCCATGGCAAAATTGATAGCCGAAGTGCTCAATGACTTTAATAGTTCAATCCAATTCACATAGCAGATTTTGATGACTGTGGCATTAAATACTGGCGGACTTGTGAGGATTCTAAGCTTGCTGAGGCCAATTTATTTCGGATGCATAAAGAATGGTTAACATAGTCAATATTTTGCCAATACGGTCAATATTTAACTGATACAGCCGATACTTAGCAGAGACATGGCCAATAAAGAAGATATGATCCC
>VHZZ01001879.1:86640-97652 GCA_009801015.1 Silene noctiflora | reverse complement strand
ATTTTTCTGAATTTGAACTCTTAAATCTGTAACTCTTTRGTATCAATAAAACTCTCATCTCTTCTATCTACAAACATAGCCAACACACCGTTAATGAACCACGTAAATTTGTGTGTTGCTTTCTTTGCATTTTCGCTCATCTTTCTTGCCTTTTGTTATAATAATTAGTCTTATCCTTAATTTACTAAGGCTCTATTGGTAAAAGTAGCTAAAAAGGTAATTTAAACTTCATAAAAATGAAAAGCCAACTGAAACTTAAAAAGGTAGCTGAAAATTAGAAGCTGATAAGATAATTGATTATATAAAAAAATGTGACTCGAATTGTGACTCGGTTTTGCACTCAAATAACATAGGTTTGTTTAGGCCCAATAACAAAAGCACTTGTTTGTGACTTGGTTTTGCACTCAAATAACATATACTACGACTTTTAAGAGGTTTTCGGACTAAAATATAACCAAATTGGTTTTAGAAGATTAAAGCACGATTTGAAAGTATAAAGCCAAATAAATAATATACCAAATAAAAATCGAGTATTACTAAATTAGCGATTTTAAATAAATTACCCATTAAGTTAAAATTGCGGGTGTTACACAAGTGGTAAAAGTTGACCCTTTAGCATTTGACATGTTATAAAACTGATTCTACAATTATTCATGCAATTAGTGACAAGGATAATAATAATTGACTAATTAAACTATAATAAAAGTGAAATCAAGCTTAAAGGTGGTAACTTTAACTACAGGAAATGTAAATATTCAAAACTAGGACAATAATAATCTAAGGAAATGAAATTGGTAAAACAAAACTAGAAATTAAAGAGAGGAATATAAATATACCAAAAAGAAGATGAAGGAAATAACACTTGATTGATAAATAACTTGAATAATTGAGGAACAAAGATGAGATCCAATTCTTACTACAACTTGATTGAAACCTAAAAATGATCGAAAATGAAGTGTGTATGCTACAATAATAGGGTTTAACTATTTATACTAGAGGCCCAAAACACAATTATAAGGGTCAAAGAACGAATTAGGCTCAACTGACGACGTGGGCCCGCGCATCGATACGCCGACCGCTCCACTTACGCCGGACGAGGGGTAGTTTATTCCCACTGTTGGAGATACGCCCACGAGGAGTATATTTTTACACCCTATACCCTTGAGATGCACCTTGCATGAACCTGATACATCCAAAGGGCTTCAAAGAGGCCCCAACACTTCACTTCTCTTCTTGTAATCAGTCCGGCCTTTACTCGACATCCCAAATAACCTAAAAATGCGTGAAACAGTGCAAATATCAAGCAAATGCGTGAGAAAGGTTTAGAAACGCAAATTCGCCTATAATAAGAGCATTTTAAGTGAATGTATGTCAAAATTGAGACAAGGAGAAGGGTTTTTGGCACAAATATGAGGATGATAACATAGTTATCACATCTATATATGAGGATGTATATGGCACATATGTCTAACTATGAGAGGATTCAAGTCAAGGTGGGTATTAGTGTTGGATCTTTGCATTTGTTAGTTGTCAATCTAAACGACTAGGACCAGGGTATCACTAAACTATATCTGAGTAGGGTTTCCTAATATTTTGTCCGGGTGAGGGTTTCTTTTTGGGCTTTTTTAGATTTTTGTATTGATCTTAGAGAGTATTATATTAATTCTCTAAGTCGCACCTATTAATTATGTAATTCATAATTTTTCTGAATTTGAACTCTTAAATCTGTAACTCTTTAGTATCAATAAAACTCTCATCTCTTATGTCTATAAACGTAGCCAACACACCGTTAATAAACCACGTAAATCTGTAAACTTAATAAGGTAGCTCAAAAATGAAAAGTCAACTAAAACTTAAAATGGTAGCTGTAAATTAGAACCTGATAAGGTAACTGATTATATAAAAAAAATGTTTGACAAATTAACTAAAAAAGTAGCTGATTAATGTTAAAATAACGTAATAGGATGTAACAACTATTTAATATTATAGACTGAATGAGTAACAAACAAAGATAAAATAGGATTATATACCTGATTTCTCAAATGCTACCCTATGTAGCCTTTCATTTCAAGTAACTTATTTGGTTATATAAGTTACTTTTCAAATAATTGCAAAAAAAAAAAAAAATGGTACCTAAAATTTTGGTCAAATAAACTACCTGAAATGTCTTGTCAAAAAGAGCATAAGAGTATAGGGGAAATTAAGAATTTTCCCTCCAAATCACTGTAACCTATAAATTAGGTCTAACATGTTTGGTTATTCTCAAATGTTAATCTTTACACTTTTGGTTATTCTGAACAAATATTGAGCCAAACATAATTGCTATTTGCCAAAATTTATAGAAAAATATATTCTGCCAAAATATTTTAGATTAACATATATTTTCATTTTTTTAACATTAAATTTAAAAGTTAATTGGTAAATATTAATTTCTCTATATATTACAGTTTAAAAAACCGTGTATCCGCATGAGAACTACACTTGTACAAGATTAACAAATTAAGTTTTTGAACCTCATGAGACCCCTTGCTCTTAATTTTGTACTAACTATAACTTGGGATCAGACTTGGTAAATGGGTTGAGTCGGGTTTTGATCAGACACTTTGAATCAGATTATTTTTAGATTAATAACTATCGGGTCATTATTTGGGTTAGGCCTGTTCGGGTTATTGGTCACACTTTTCAAGTCACTATTAGGTTTCGAACCAACGTTATCAGGTCAGTTGTTTAGGTTGAGTCAACTTTGCGAGGTATAGTTGAGACTAAGGTTGTACTATAATATAAGTTTAATGCAATCATGTTCCCCAGCTTAAACAAGAGCAAACTCAACTTCTTCGAGAAGGGCACAAGCATAGGGTCAATCTCCTTTGTGACGAGCATATCTGTCACAAGTTTACGACGAGTCAAATACTATTTATGTGGGTAGATAAGACAAAACAAATTGTTACTCATTAGACACTCTACTTTTGTCTTATCTATTCACATGAGTAGTACTTGACTCGTCACAAATTTGCGACGAATATGCCCGTCACAAATGAGAATTTGTGCAAGCGTATTACGGAGTACTATAAGTAAACTTTGTAAAAGCACATTGTTTAACTGGAAGATTTCAGTTTTATAAAAATTGGTTGAGTATCACCTACTTGTATTGATGAACATAAAAGAATAATTTTTGGGAATAACAAACTTTATCTCATCTATCTAAATAATATTATTTTTGATCTGTTTTGCTTAGACCACCCTCAAGAAAGGTGGCCAACTAGGTCATGAGGGGGGTGGGTCACCTTAATCACCATTTAATCCAAAAATTAGCATGACCTTCGCTCAAATGAGGTCATGGAGTGACCTTTTACTCATTTCTTGTGACTCGACACATGGCGAATTTTTATTTGGTGGACATAAATATAGAGGATGGAAAGTGGCATTGATGTTGAATGTAGCATGTGTACTTTATTTTATTCTTTGTTTACTGTCACCCACTTTTGAGCACTTTTGAGTTGACATTTTTCCATTTCTTTATTTCTACAAGCACCAGCCAACTAACACCATTTAACTTCTCATTTAATTTTTTACACCACCATTTTCCTGTTCAATTAAATATAGGTTAGAAACAAATTAAATGTATGAATTTAATAGAAGTATAATTAAAAAAAAAAAAATATGGACATAAAAATTATGGTCTATAAAAGGAAGTCATATTAACCTACTTGAAGTTACTCAATTTTTTTATCTATTATCTTCACACTTCTACTAAATTCACATAATGGATTTAAATAATTTCGATTATTCATGTTACGATATTAAGGATAATCCATCTCAAGAAAATCCAAATTTCGACTTAAATCAAACTAGTCAAAATAATTATACTCCTAGCTTTACGGAATTAATATCGGGTACCCAATATTCTCAAAAAATTGATATTTTTGGTAATCCAATGTCATTATCTCAACTCTCGACTCAAGAATTTGTTGAGCAAACCCCGCTTTATTGTGCAACTAAAACAAATAAAGCATCATCTTCAAAAAAAAAAATCAATGCAACACAAAAAAAATTGATCCAAAAAAATGGAACGAAAAGGAAGATGAAGCTCTTATGTCCGCTTGGTGTATATCTAGTACCGATTCAATACTTGGAAAAAATCAAAACACTATAACAAGATGGAATAATGTATACGATTTGTATGAACAAGCTCGGGTAGAAAATAAAAATCAAACGCAACTAGGTAGTAGGAGTATTGAAGCTATGAAGGCTCGTTATAAACGACTAAACTTTCTAGTCAATAAATGGGTTGGTTGTTACAACCAAGTCCTTAATCGACCACCCGCAAGCGGGACTAACATATGCGACGATATTGAGGCGGCTCAAATATTGTTTCGCAAGGTCAACGATAATAATGAATTTGTTGATTTTAATGTTTTTAATAATGTTATGAGTAAGCACTCAAAATGGTGTTTACAAAATCAATTAATGCACCTCAAATTCAAAAGCATAAGTTATTTGCAGCTCGACAAGAGAGTTGTCGAAAAGATGTTCAGCGTGCTTTCGGTGTCTTACAAGCTCGATTTGCGTTTATCAAACGCCCTTGTCTTATTTGGGATGGAGCTATGATGGGGAATGTTCTTATAGCTTGTATTATTATGAATAATATGATAGTGGAAGATGAACGAGAAACCTATCTTAACTATGAAAATATAATAGCAGAGTTCAGAGAAGATAACCCGACTTCAGCTAGTGATGATCTATATGAATATCATCGTCGTAGAAGATCGACGCAAGAAAGATTCGTAGAAATTCATGGCGAGATTCGTGATCGTGCCACTCATATCGCTTTGAAAAATGATCTCATTGAGCATATTTGGCAAAACTTCCATAACTAGAATTAGTTTTGAATGTATTTTATTATTGCGTAGTATTTTAGCTCATAATATTTATTTTCATGTTTTTTTATCTTATGTATGCGGATTTTTATATGTTGAATCATGTTTTCAATTAACTTTAATTATTGTCAATGTAATCTTCTTTCACTTTTTAAATTTTTAACGGTGTTATTTAATTTTTTTACCTAATGTTCGATATAAAAAATAAAAATACTTATCATATTGGAGTAGTTGATATTTTATTAAGATATTTACAAAATTACAAATTAAACTTATTAATAATTTGTTTAGTAAATAGTAATTGAAAAAGTAAGAGATATTTTGGTGGGGTAGAGAAGGTGGGAAATGATTGGAAATGTTGAAAAGTGAAAAATGATTGGTTTGGTGACCTAGATCATAACTTTCTGCTTGAGAGGGTGAAAATGAGTCAAAATAAATAAGGTGGGATTAAGAGTAAAACATGGGTCATAACCTATTTAAGGCCACCTTGCTTTGGGGTGAGAGCAAATATTTCTATTTTACAACAGACTAACATTATTTAAGACCGTTGTTTACTTAGTCAACTTTTAAATGTTAAATCCCTTACTTGATAAAGTGATGAAAGTGGTGTACATGATCTGGATTCAAATCCGTGAGCATCATCATCACCTATGTGGCTCCCATTATAACAAAAAAAAGAAAAGAAAAATAATATTTCCTGTGAGTAACAATTACAGTTACATTCACTAAGTTGTAAAAAGTAAACAAAATTTACTGAAAAGTTATCCTGTCAGATAATTTGGCAGTCATAAAAAAAGCAATTTTACTTTACTTTGCAGAGATTTCTACAAGAAATCGTTTTCAATGAAACCGACCCCTATAGAATTTTTAATTTTGTTAATGATTTTCTTAATTAAATACACATAAAGCGTGACCATCCCCAAATTTCAAAAAATAATGATAGCAACTACTCTAATCTACTAACTATATATTATTAAATAATTAATAAAACATGACACAAACTAGTCTTTATATTGTCGTTGTCCAAACCTAGCATGTTCTTTGCAATTTAATTATTCATTTAATTTGTCCCCATTTTCACTCTATCATAACCTTTTTGTATATTAAATTATAAGATCCAACAAACTTTGCCTTGAACTTAAGGTTTGATATAAATAAAGTCAAAAAAAATTTAAGCAATAACAGAAGGATTTAATTAAAATAATACAAATAAATTACAAAAAATAAATTAAAGTAGTAAATTAATGGTTCAATCAAACATGACCCATGTGGTTTGATTAGAAGTTGTCTACAAAAACAAATGCAAACCCGGTTTCCCATTCAAAGCACTTTAAGACAAAAGCCTAAACAACATATAAATAATCCTACGTTGCCCTTTACTTTACTAATCTCTACTAGATATACGTCATTAATCTAATACAGTTCATATTATAAGACGGTATTATTTTACAATTTGATCTTTATTCAAGGATTTGGTAAGATGAAGTTGATTTATCGTTCGGCTTTGCGAGCTCAACATAATTTATAGGGTTAAAACTAAATAGGCTGATATATAAAAAGATGTTCGATTAGTGATTTAATAATATTACTATTTTAACATACTTTGTACAAATATTATAATATTATATTGATCATAAAAAATTTAAATATAATATAATTTAAATATTTTTTTTGGTGTACACCAGCTTGTTTAATTCGAATTCAAAGTCATGTAGGGGTAGGATTAATTAAACGATAAAACTCTCCTTCACAACTTATAAGGGCTTTTTTGAGATGAGAGTAATTATTATAGAAGTAATGAGAGCTAAAATAAGAAGAAATGGTAGGAAATTGGTGGTTAGTGGTGGTTGTGAAGGGTGGAAAGAGGTGGTAAGTGAAGAATTATTACATCCATAAGGAGGTAATGCATTACTTGAGGGGGAAGGTAGGTAATAATTACTCCCTCAATGAAGGGACTTTTACAATTTTACACTATATTTTCCCATTTCTATCCATTTCTATCTCCAACCCCCATCCCTTCCCTAATCTTAACACTACGGCATTCCAAGACTGAAACCCAAGATTTCCGGATAATATAATAACGGAGTACTATTAATGTGGGTATGACAATACTAGTTCAACCATATGAATGGTACAAATTAAATTCAGTTTCATCAATTGATACATTTTTTTTTTTTTTTTTTTTAAGGTAAGAAAACTAGTGTCATCAATTAATACTTTATTTAATCATAAATCTAAACTTCACCAAATAAAAGATTTAAGCGGCGTAAAACATAAAGACGATGTACAAGTTGTACTATTATAGCAAGAGTTAATAGAAAATTGAGTTAATTATGTCACCAAGTTTAAGTTTTCATCATCAAGATAACGAGTTTTAGATCCAATCATTTACATAATAATAGATTAATTAATAACTGATTGCTTGATAGGAACATGTATGTAGCAATTGATTTATGACTAACAGGATATTATATGAACGTTGCTCACTTTATATGATAGTGCACCAACCCCCTAATTGAGGACAACAAAGTTCCAATAGCAAATAATTAGGGTCGGCTAACATGAACCGTTAAAATGAAAACCGTGAATAAATGAGGTCAGCTAACATAGACCATCAAATGAGATTGATGCTTAAAAAGGAAAATAAATGAGATCAACTAACATAAATTGTCTGAAGTGCGCCCATCACTTAGATGATAATTGCATCATGTCATACTCTATGTCACAGTAATTTTCCTGTAAAGTTTGTAATGCAACGTTGACTCCAAATATGATACGTAAACATGGACATTAAGGAGACTGTAACAAAGACTTGAGCCACAAAAAAACAGATTCAAATTATAGACAATATCATGTTTCACATATAAGATTTAATTAAAATCGCATATTCGCAATGTGGCCGATATCTAGACCTGAATTTCCTTGCCTGAAGAAGTAGCTAACAACCTCTCATCACCTCCATGCGGAGGCTACAACAAGCTCTCGCCTTTGCCAGCTAAGTACTAGGGATGCTTGTCGCTTGTCTACATGAAATCCTTGTCCGGGAGATCGCTTCACCACATAGTCAGCCTGTGTTTCTGTGAAATTACTAAATTGCAAAGGAATGAGGCCGGCTGAGGCAAATAGGCTCTTCCAATGTGGCATTTTTTCGGGGACATGAACACGTCCCAATACCGTGTTTTCAATCCTAGGTTGGACGAAAAATTTCTCGATTTTAGTCACAATGTTTGATGCTGCATTGACACCGTCAAGAGACTCCAATAAATTACTGACTGATTCTAGGGAATGGATTAGGTGTTGTGGGAAAGGGGTATCAAAACGATCAAACCCTCGATCAAACGACACCACGATTTTAGGGAAAAGTTGCTTAGTAAACCGAAGGATTGATGGAAGAACTGATGGCCGTGTAGAACATGACCACGTTGGGATGCTAACGACAACACATTCGTCTTTAGAGGTTTCCAAATTGGGAAAGGATGACTGGTCAAATGAATCCAAGCTCACAATTTGAAGCTCGAAACCAACACCAGCATCATTGGCAAATTGGACAAGATTTTCCCGAACCAGGGCAAGTTCGAAAGGATGAGTCGACAAAGGAGCTACAGCGGTAATTCGCAACGAAGACACACCCCTTTTCCCAAGGGGAAGCTCCTGAATCAAAGGCGCCCATTGCGCACCACAACCAATATCGAAATCAACGACATGAACAGCCTGAGAATCATCAAGTGCCTCAAGAACAGCTTGTGTGAGAGTGAAATTCACAAACTGAGTAACTGGAGAAACCTGAGAAAACAGCTTATAAGCATCCATCTTATGAACAACATCATAAGGTGTAAATGTTTTTGGTGATGGGGCCGCAACAGGATTACTAAGCTGAAGTAACATTAGAAGGGCTTCCTTAACATACAAAGCCGCTCTTAAAGGCGCCTTTGCAGGAAGGATAAGCCTGTGATTGAGCCGCGCCAATATCTCTTGCGCGAGTGCAAAATTCCCTGTCTGTATCATATCAGCAGCCTTATACAACTGCTCTTTCACACCCTGCTCTTCCCACTCACCCGGATCATGAACCACAGTCGGGTTCAGATCACCCGTGACCTGTCTTACAGAAGGCGACATCACGAAACTAGGATTTGCAATGGTATGAGCCTGTTGTTGGTTTAACACAATTTGTGAATTCAATATCTGAGGCTTCTCATTAAGGGTTCTGTAACGATTTTCAACAAGATATTGCGATTGCATTGATGCAGGAGGTATCAAACCTCCGCCAATGAAATTATCAAAGACGGGTTTACAATGGTTCGGTAGTTGCGGTTCACTATCTGGATCACCAATGATCCATGGCAATAATGAGCCGTCACCATTTGGAAACAAGCTGTCCCACTCTTCCAAACCAATACCGCCTCCACCTCCGCCGTCACCTGAACTTGGACTTGGACTTGGACTCTGGCGTGTAGTATCCAGAGTAGATGTTGGTTCACTCTCCACTGAACTTGTTGTTCTTGATATATTTTTATTCACCTTGCCAACTTTACTAGTAGTAATATTATTATAATTATTATTATTATTATTATTATTATTATTAAAAGAAAATTCTTGTAATTGTTCTTGTTCGTGTTCTTGTTCTTCTTCTTGTTGCAATTTTTCTAAAGATTTCCACTTGCCTTGTTGCAAATTGTAGGGTATAGTTTGCATCTACATCCACAAACAAAAAAATCACATAATACCCAACAAAATTAATACTACCCCTTGAATTCCGTAAAATATATTTCACATATATTAAACAAACGTATGAAATTAATTTGAATGGAAGCAATAACATGTTAACCATAATCAAGACTCCCTCGGTTGGTCCAATTCACTACATTTTTAAATTTTACAAAATTTCCATATATCGTATTTGGTCAAATGTAGTGAATTGGACCCAATCGGAGCGAGTATTAAAAGAGAAGGGGAGTACTAGATGTGAAGATTTACCATAGTTGTTGTTGTTGATCTAAGAGCCCATACATATGAAAGATGTAGATGAAATAGTTGGGAAATGTCATTAACAAATAAACAAAACTTGCTTGAAAGTATTGGTTAGATGTGACATATGTATTCTTTTCTCCAACAACAATACAAAGTTTTTGTCTTTATAATTTTATATCTCTTGTGCTACAAGAACAAGGAGAAGCAGACGACTTGCTTCTTCTTCATGTCTTTGCTTTTTTTTGTTTTTGTTTTTGCTTTTTTTTTTTTTTTTTTTTTTTTTTTTTTTTTTTTTTTTTTTTTTTTTTTTTTTTTTTTTTTTTTTTTTTTTTTTGGGTTTTTGTACTTCAGCCTTCTTGTTCTTCTAGTACAATTTGTAATTTAGAGTGAAAAATGTATGACAGTAGTACTCTGCATTTCTCTCTGTTTTGCCATGTTATGCGTGCATCGTAAAAGTGTAATAAAGTTGCCTTCTCTATGTATAGCCTGATCTTATTTCAATTTAACTCCACGTAATTCCGTTCAGTTTTATTTAGCTAATTTTCCTATGAAGTAACTTTTAATTTAAAACCATCCAATTCAGCTCAGCTCCATTCAATCTAGTTTAGTTCAGCTTGATTTAACCTAGTACCGCTCCTATAGATGAAAAGAACAAAGTCTATCTCATAGATATATAAAAAAATCTCTCCTTGGGTCTTAAATATACTCTCTCCCATTCACACAAATGGTAACACTTGTTTTATCACACTTATCAAGATATGTTTTGCAACGTGAATATCTTTAGTTACATATTATTAAAAATCATAAAAATTTGATATTCTTATAACATTCATGACGATGAATAAAATAAGATCTCACATGACTATATTTTGTCTTATATATGAAGAATAATATTAAAGGTTCCCTACGACCATGAATAGTGACAAAAAGCAAGTGTTACCATTTGTGTGGATTGAAGGGAGTAATAGTTAGTCCCCCTTAAAACGAAATTATTCATCTCAATATTACAACAAATCAAATATTATGCACCGAAATATTCAAAACAAATCTTTATTTTTCCTATATATTATGATTGGGTGTTGATTTTCGCAGTACGCATTTTACTCATCATAGTACGTTTATGACCAATTTACCCTTTTCATTTCACCCATGATTTTGTGATGTACT
>VHZZ01001879.1:22524-36106 GCA_009801015.1 Silene noctiflora | reverse complement strand
GTTTGCCTTTCGTTTATGACTAGTTTCATATAATATAATTTCGTTATAATCCTAAATTAATAATTTCTTGAAGATATATACGGATATATCCTATAGCCTTGTATGGAAGAAAGTGCCGAAGCCCGATATGTTGGGGCAATAGCACCGAAGCCGTCTTGTTGGGACCCTAAATGATTCAAGATATGGTTGACCAAGTGCATATAATCCGGGAAAAGATGAGGGCATCTCAAGATAGGCAAAAGATTTATGCCGACTTGAAAGAAGTGACATTGAATTTGCGGTGGGTGACAAGGTTCTACTTAAGGTTTCTCCAATGAGAGGGGTGATGATATTCGGGAAGAGGGAAAAGTTGAGCCAAAATTTCATAAGACCTTATGAAATTTTGGATAGGGTCGGGGAAGTAGCCTATCGTTTATCCCCCGAAATTTGATCATGTTCACAATGTATTTCATGTATCTCAATTACGGAAGTATATAAGTGACCCTTCCCATATTTTGGAAGTGAAAACAATCGAGTTGGATGACGCTTTAACTTATGTGGAGACTCCTGAGGAAATCTTAGATCCGAAAGTGAGAAAGACAAGACACGGGGAAACGGTGTTGGTGAAAATATTGTGGTCCAATCACAAAGTCGAGGAGGCTATAGGGGAGGCCGAGGAAGAAATGAAGGAGCTGTATCCTCACCTTTTCGAGCAAGAAATGATTTCGGGTACGAGGTCGTAACCTTGTTTTTAGAGGGGTAAAGTGTGTTGCGCAAGTGCAAAGTCCTTCTTTTATTCCATCTTTTTTGTGACTTGTTAGTAAGTGTATTCGTTTGCTACCTCGACCTATGCAAGTATTTAAGTGTCTTGAGTAATAAAGACCTTTCTTTAGCGCATAGTCGGGACATGGGTAATAGTATTAGAGTACCTTGTTTGAGTTAGGTGCGAACTTCGGGGACGAAGTTCATTTTAAGGGGGGAAGATTGTAATACTCGTGTTTTTGTAAGGGTTTACTCAAATGAGTACACTGAGTACTCGACTGAGTGGAGCTCACTCGGTCGAGTGGTTAACCGAGTGTGACCTGAAGTTTTGGCACTGAATCGTGATTCGAGTCACTCAATTGAGTGGCTGGTGCACTCGACCGAGTGCCACTGAGAACTCGACCGAGTGTTGTTGCTGTCCTAGTCGTACGCGTGAAATAATGTGGACCTTATCTCTTTTGACATCTTCTATTTCAGTTTTGACCCCTCATTTCTACCTACCACCTTATCTAAAACTCTCTAAAAATCCCCAAATAATCCCCACACCTTATCCTCTTTGATTTCCACCTTGCTTTGGAAGATTTGATGCTCAAATCGTAACCTTGTTCATTTATTACCATTTGTAAGTATAATCACCTTCTGTTTTTCCTCTTATCTTAGTTAGTAAACCTTAATTTTTGATTGGTTATCTTATGGGATTTAATTAGGGTTTGGTCTAATTAATAAGGGGGTTAATTAGAGGGCTAATTAGTATTGTTGTTGTTGTAACATATAAATGTGATAGTTAACTACAATTTGTCTAGGAGGAGACTTTATTGGGAAGCCTTTCTACCCTTGTTGATTGGTTTGTGAATACTAGCAAGAAGGTAGGGTTTCCCTACTTAGATTTGTTACTATGAATGTTTGTTTATACTTTAGTTGTCATGAATTGCATAATCTATGTGGTCATTGCATGATTACATGAGATGTGGATAATTAGGGTTTCTTGTTATACTAATTCGGGTTCTATCCATGTTTGGGGATTTGGTAAGTGGAATTGGGCATCATAATCTCATTTGTTGCATTATAACATTAGTTGGGGATGTGTTAGTTGCCCAATGACACGGAGTTGCGGTTGCCTTCCATACTTTGGGAGGGAGCTTGATAGGAACTCCCTTGCCCATACCTCCGAGTGGGTCCTCGTCCGGCGCTAGTTCACTCACTCCTCTTATGGTCAATTCCACCACAATTGAAGAACCTCATGCATCCACCCTCGCTCATGGCTCTCCCTCCATTCCTATTTGATCTTGCATAACCACCTCCATTTGGTCCACTAGATTGGGACTTAGCTTGATGATTGTTAAATTTCTTTTGATGCCCTCCTCCTTCTTCACTCTCGGCCTTCCTCTGCTCTCCGGCCCTCTTCTTAGCCTCCTTGGTCATGTTGACCAACCGCTCGACGTTTTCGGCTCTAGCATAGACATCCTTCACATCTATCAACACCCCCGCCGAGAGCTTTTCAGGGATCTTTAGGGTTAGCCCTTACTCAAACTTGAGGGCTAAAAGTCGAGGTCTTAAGCGTAGGTCTTCCACATAAGTCATAAGTTCATTAAACCGCACGTATAACTTTTGCACCGTCATCCCATCGGTCATTACGAAGTTGTCAAACTCCGCCCTAAGCTTGCTCCGAACATGTTCTAGAAGGAATTCATCTCTCCTATCCGCCCCTTAAAGTTTGCCCACAGTATGACATTCTGTCCTTCGTCTTTGTAGTACTCATTTATGGTTTCCCGCTCCTTATACCACCAAGCTCCGGCTTGGTCCTCTAGATAAATTGCCGCTTGTTCGACCTTAAGCTCCTTCGGGCACCACACAACTTCAAATATATTTTCCATATCACGCACCTAATTGCCGATGAGATTTGGCTTCCCGACCCCGTCATATTTGGTGGGTCGATGGCGTGCCATAACATTGCTAATAGCTGTGGTATCGACCGCCACCTCTCTCCTTGTCATATTTTTGGGAGCCTCCGTAAGGGCCACATTTTGCGCGACGATCCTATCTACCTCTTCCTCGGACCTACGGGTTTGCCCGGTTGCAGAATGTGCTCTTCTTGGCGCTATTCTAAATCAAAGAACCATGGAAAACGTCAATATGTATATCTCACAAAAGAGACAAGTGATATTGAATCTTTAAGGGTCCACTCGGTCGAGTCAGGAGTCCCACTCGGTCGAGTGAGCCGCTACTCGATCGAGTGTGATCCTTACTCGGTCGAGTTCCCTGTTACATGGATTTCCTAGATTTGCCATTTTACCCACTCGATTGAGTGTCCAATTCCCCTCGGTCGAGTGGACCTCACTCGGTTGAGTACATCACTTACTCGGCCGAGTGCTCCTAATCCAGAATCCAGAAACATCCTAGAAGTTACCCACTCGGTCGAGTTTCCCTCATTCACTTGACCAAGTGCACCCATTAAGGGCCTTACACTCATTTTGAATTACATAGTTCCACATGTAACCCTATTTCACATGTTTCTAAACGTATAAACGGAAAGCAAAAGCATGGATATAAAATAAGGTGCACGCATAACGATAACTAGCATGTGAGTAACATTTTCTCATTTATGAACAAATTAACTTATCACCGCAACATGGTCACATATAAACATCCAACATGCTTCACATTGATTCGGCTATACTACTCACATAACCATATCATGTGCCACTAATCAAGAATCCATCTTCTATGCAACAAAGAAAAATATGCGACACTTGTATGCACACAAAGATGTCCCATTACCCCACGCGTTGTGACCGACTCGAGCTAAGAGTACAATAGCTCAACCTTGGGACGTCTCCTAAGCTTGTCACGAGTTCCCTAAAACTCAAACCGGGTTCATTTTTAATTGACACACCTATATTCATTGATTCATTGGTTTAGGCTCCAAAATCGTCGCTTTGATACCACTTTGTAACACCCCCATAAGTCGGGAACCTTCCTCAAGGCAACCCCAGCCCAAGGAGCTGCTACATGGCCTGGTTTCCCGAGCTTTGTAGTGCGAACAAATGAAATAAAAATGGTTTAGCATAGATATGTTGTAGTTAGAATAATTAATTTATATGTTAAGGGATCCAAATGGCGATCCCAAATAGTAGAACCCAATCGAAGATAAAATGGAGTCAAGTGAATGTCAGAAACTAGACAACAAGAAAGTGGCGACTACTAGTACAAAAACCACTCCCAAGCCTCTGAAAGATGAATCAACACAATCTGTCAATCCAATGCACCCCAGATGAGCAGAAATCATCATATGGTTCACCTAGACATTTAAAAGTATTTTCGTTAGCGATGATAAATAAAAATGCTCATTAAATGACTTGTGAATACGAAATGCAAATGAACATACAATGATATGATAAGCAAGATGACGAGTCCTCTAACTCCACAACACACCACACCAAACCCGGTGACAGCATCGCAACACCGGCACCAAAAAACCGGTCCACAACCCGTAACAAAGGTACTCGGGACACACCCGTGGTACAGGGCTCGAGCGCTAACCGGAGCCCCTACCAGATAAAGTGTCTCAAACACACATGTCCCTCTATAACTCAAGCCATTAATGTGAACATCCCCCTTGGAGTGGGAAGCGACCCGAGCGTAAGACGGTCTCCCAACTGTCTTATGTCTCCTCAACAACCATACGTCACCGACCACAACCTCCAACATTCTCAATGAAACATGCATACATAAGGTACCAAATAAGACATGCCACACAACATTAAACCATCTTAAGACAATAACCACATGCTTGACAACAAACCAACCAATTGAGTAACACATCCCCAACTCATTTTATAATGCAAAAAATGAGATTATGATGTCCAATTCTACTTATTAAATCCCCATACATGGATAGAACCCCAATTAGTATGACAAGAAACCCTAATTATCCACATCTCATGTTATCATGCAATTACCACATGGATTATGCAATTCATGAAAACTAAAGTATAAACAAACATTCATACTAACAAAGCTAAGTAGGGAAACTCTACCTTCTTGCTAGTCTTCACAGATCAATCAACAAGGCTAGAAGGGCTTCTCAATAAAGTCTCCTCCTAGACAAATTATAGCTAACTATCACATTCACATGCTACAACAACAACAATACAAATTAGCCCTCTAATTAACCCCGTATTAATTATACCAAACCCTAATTAAATCCCATAATATAACCCATCAAAATTTAAGGTTTACAAACTAAGATAAGAGGAAAAACAGAAGGTGATTATACTTGCAAATGGTAATAAATGAAAAAGGTTACGATTTGAGCATCAAATCTTCCAAAGCAAGGTGGAAATAAAAGAGGATAATGTGTGGGGATTATTTGGGGATTTTTAGAGAGTTTTAGATAAGGCGGTAGGTGGAAATGAGGGGTCAAAACTGAAATAGAAGATGTCAAAAGAGATAAGGTCCACATTATTTCACGCGTACGACTAGGACAACAACAACACTCGGTCGAGTGCTCAGTGGCACTTAGTCAATTTCACCACCCGCTCGATCGAGTGACTCGATTCAGGGTCCAGTGTCAAAACTCCAGGTCTCACTCGGTCACCCACTCGATAGAGTGAGCTTTACTCGGTTGAGTACTCAGTGTACTCGGCTGAGTGAACCCCTAGAAAAAAAAGAGTATTACAGATGTGGTGGTGGAGAGTGACTTATATTTTCTATTTATGCATTGCATATCATATTCATGTTTACATGTCGTGTCTAGAATACTTGTATTACCGAAACTAACATGTGTCTGTTATTTTGTGTTTATTTGTCGCCTATTTCCGGGGTGACCTGTGTTGATCCATATGATATTTGCGAACATAAGGGTAACAGTTTGAGCATAGGTTTGTCTTTGGTATCTAGCGGGAGACAGGATGAGCCACAAGCTCGGCTGATCACCGAGTCGAGTGTGGTTTCATTATAAAGGTATTAGTAGTCATGATTTGTATTATTTATTCATTATTCATTATTCAATTCACTAAACATGTTATTTATATGAGTGTTTCTTAATTGTAATTCCGATTTCACGGCCTCGGGAAACTGAGTTGGTGACATCTCTGATTACCTTAGTCGGGTAAGAAGGGGGTGTTACAAGTTCGGTATGTCCGCAACTTGGTCGAGTAGGTGGTACTCGACCGAGTGTGTTTTGTGGAGGTGTTTGGCCAGGCTTCTGCCTAGGAGCCACTACACCGAGTTATGAAAGTACTCGGTCGAGCAGCGGGTACTCGGTCTAGTATCGCGTAGTCGACCGTGTGTCCGGTCTGACGGGTTATTTCCGCGATTTTGATTAAAATGATTAGAGAAGTATAAAAGACGTGTTAAATAGTTTCCAATCAGTTTTATAATCATTTCTTACAAAAACCTAAACTACATAACTACATTCTCTAATCATCTTCATCATTTTCAAGGCCAAGGGTGATCAAGTGGTAGTTTTACATCTTGTTTTCCGTGTCTATCGCAGTAGTAAGTATTCTTTATGCTTGATTGAATTGTTGTTATAAGTTAAGAAAATCCTAATTTGAGTTTATTTAGGGATTTATAGGTGATTAGTGATTGTTTGTGATTATTATTGTTTGATTATCATTGTTAGGTGAGGAGTTTTTGGAGGAGCAGTTCTAGCTCACCTATGTTGCTTGATTTGGATTGCTAGTCAGGTAGGGTTTCCCTATTAAGTTCTTCGTATGGTTGATTATAAGTCGATGTGATGTTGTATAATTATCATGATGTGGAATGTTTATGATGTTATTGGTATTGGTCATGTTGATTGTGGAACCATTTTCGGGAGATGGTTTCACCCTTATGTTCCCCCCTTAGCTCCGGTCACAACGAGGATGTGTACATTAATGATTTGGGTGGGCTCATTGCGATGAGCGGGGCTTTAGATGGCATGGCTTTGGTCTACCACTGGCTGAGGAGGGTTACCTATTATGATGGGTAACCTGGTAGGGCTACTCACTGCGGTGTGTGGTCGTGTGCGGGCTGCGGTTCGGACAATAGTATTTGGAGTTGGAGATGGTTGTTCATTCAAATATTATTGTTTTGGTTGTTCTATATGGTTGCCTTATGATTTATTGCATGTTGGCTGACCCTTGTTGTTTTCTAAAACTGCTGTGATCCATTGGGGATGGTGAGCAGGTATTTAGCAGGTTGGATGGCTATGCTTATGGGTGATCTGGAAGGGACGATGTCGAGTTTAGCCGTTTTGTTTAGCTTCCGCTGATTTCTATTAGACTTTTGTAGTCTGGAGTTTCAATTGTTTTGTACTAAATTTTGGATGATGTTACGCTTTAAACATTACATTTTTTAATAAATATTTCTCTATTGTCTATTTGATATGTACTACCTCGGGAAACCGAGTTGGTAACACTCCCGTATGCTAAGATAGGCCTTGGTATGACACTTTGGTAGATGGGGGTATTACAAAGTGGTATCCGAGCGACGATTTTGGAACCTAAAACCAATGAACCAATGAACGTAGGATGTCTAAATAAAATGAACCCAGTTAGAACTTAGTTGGAGTTACCACAAAGGTTTGGAAGACATCCTAAGACATCATTAAGCCCTTACAACTTCGAGCCGGTCACTATGGGGGTGTGTCATGGGGATTACTTGTATGTATGTGACATCTTATGTACTTAGTGTGGAATGTGTGATCATGTGATGCGTGGTATATCGTTGATTGAATTATGTGGAGTTGAATGAGTTACCATAATATGGATAAATGTGGCATGAGTATACGAGATGTGGAGTAGTTATTTTTATTTTTATTTTTCTACTTGAGCGTAGAAACATGTGATACAGTTGCATATTATTAAGTATAGTCGGGTTATATGTGGGTATCGTTACCATGACTCGACCGAGTGTGTGGAACTCGACCGAGTGAGGGTTTGTGTGATTTTTGGCAGTAGCTTCTGGTTTGTGGTTACTCAACCGAGTATAAAGGGGGCTCGACCGAGTGCGGCGTACTCGACCGAGTGCGTCAGGTACTCTACCAAGTACGTCTTATGTGATTTCTGGCTCAACTTCTGGTGTGTGGGCACTCTGCCGAGTATAAAGAGAACTCGGCCGAGTGGCCTGTACTCGACCAAGTGTCTCGGGATACTCGATCGATTATTTCTTGGGCAGGTCACCATTTCGTTTTGAGCCGTAGGCTATGTGCTTACGTTTTGTTTACTTATTGAAGATTACGATGCCGCCCAAGAGATCTGCAGTTATGCGTTTTGCCGCTAATATGACGGTTGAGGATATTGTGAGGATGATAGAGCAAAATGAGGCGCTCACGGAGTCCCAAAAGAATGTGGGAAAGGGCTGAGAGGTAGTCGTGGATGCATCCACGATAAGCACTGCCATCTCTCACCATCACCCTAACACTTATGAGGGCACCAGCGCGCCAACTTGCTCGATAATTCGCTTAGAGAGATGAAAGTTATTTTTGAGGTGGTCAACTGTCCCGATGATATGAAGGTAGATCAGACTGCTTTCTACCTAAGAAGTCAAGCCGAAGGGTGGCGGTTCCGCGAGAAGGCTGGTGAGAGAGAGTACTATAAGAACCAGGGTGTCACGGCGATTCCTTGGAGGGAGTTCAGAGTTCCTATGAGGAATGAGTTTGTCCCTGAGCACCTCCTGTAATACCCGCCCTATTGGGGGACCCCTTGACTGACCGTAGGTACCTTTGACCGTGTTAGACCCTTTGGTAAGGACGGAATTAGAGTTACTTTGTGTTTGAGACCAAGAACTCGACCTAGTAAGGGTCACTTGGCCGAGTGTTGGTGACACTCGACCGAGTGCGGTGTACTGGTCGAGTATGCCAGTACTCGACCGAGTGCTTGAGCGTCAGCGTAATATAATGTTACGCGGAAGTCGTAACCCAAAATCATTTCATTTCTTTCTTTCCAAAAACCTTAAAATCAGAACAATTTCTCCCTCTACCTCCTTCCACCCTACCCCTTGTTGAGCCTTCATTTAGGAGACCACCACGGGAGCGGATGTGCGCGTCGGTTTCGGTCTAGTCATCAGTCTATCGAGTAAGGTAAGTCATCATCACCATTTGTGGGTTTGGTTAGGCTTATGGTCGTTTGTGATAAGGTCATATCGTTTTTGTAGGTATCGATGTCGGTCTTCCATGTGCATGTGTGTGATGATTGGTGCTTGCTTGAGATTCGCTAGAGGTAGGGTTTCCCTACTCAGTTGATTATATAATTGGTATAAGGTGTATGTGACGGTTTATTGTTGTTATTGTTTTGATTGAGATTTATTGTGTTTGGTTATTGGATGTTGGTTGTGAAGCCATTTTCGGGAAATGGTTTCAACCCCATGTTCGCCTCTTGTGGCTCCCGTCACAAGGGGGATGTGCGCATTAATGATTTGGGTTCGCTCGTTGCGATGAGCGGAGATTTTGGTGGTAAGGCTGCGGTCCCCACTGGCGGTGTGGATTACCTGTTGCGATGAGTAATCTGGCAGGGCTACACACCTTGGTATGTAGTCGGTTACTGGTTATTATGGAGTTTGGAGGATTGTTGATTTACTGTTGATTACTTTGTGTGGTTGCTTATAGCTTGTGTTAATTATGCAGTTGATTGACCCCGTTTATTGTTTTCAAACTGTGGTGATCTATTCCGGGATGGTGAGCAGTGCGACTTTCAGGTTTAGTATGGATCCTGTCTTGGTGTAGCTGCCGGTTAGAAAGGTCGCATGACATAGAGTCGATCGTTAAACGATAGTTGTGTCACCAGTTATACTTTTCTCCTTTTGTGTATTTGAGTTGTTACCTTCGTTTCGCTGTATGATGTAAATGGTTTATTAAATGTTTTGGAATGTTCTATTTGATATACTTACCTCGGACAACCGAGATGGTAGCGCCCTTAGTTATCCGGGAAGGCCTAGTTAAGGCTCCTTGGTAAGTGGGGGTGTTACAAAGTGGTATCAGGGCGACGATTTTGGAACATGTAACCAATGAATCCAATGAACGAAGGGTGTCAATTAAAATGAACGTGGTGTATGTAGGTTGGGATCCCCTTATGTTTGGTTTTGGGTGAGAAGGCGCCCTTATTCCAGAATGCCGCCCCAATTTGCTTAAGCCAGTAACCTCGGGGTGGGATGTTGAGTTGGAAACTGTGTATGTGTTGTGTGCTGGATGTAATTTAAGGGTGTGATGAAATGTGTAGATTCGTGTATAGGTGGTATGGGTATGTGGTGTATGATGCATGACTATCTTAGTAGTTGTTTATGTGCCGATAATGAAGTATGGCTATGTATGGGGATGACGGACTGTCTTATTTGCACGAGTAGTTAGTAATGAAGTATGGAGAAGTGATTATAAAATGCGTGTGCGCAAGTCTAGGGTACCGTTGCAATAATGTGTAGTCATGTGATTTGGTTAAGAGTTAAAGCGGTATGTATGATGGGCGTAAGTTGAGTCGAGATGCTCTATGTAAGTTCAATCGCATGCCTATATCTATGAGTTGTTTAGCTTTTTGCATAAGAACTAATTAGTGACGAGTTCTAAGATGCTTCTTAGACTCTGAACGAAGTTTTTTATTACAGGAACGCCGATGTTTAGACGTAAATTGTTTTCTTTGAATTTTTCGGAAACTCGACCGAGTTGTCCTTACTCGACCGAGTTCGTAGGCTACTCAACCGAGTTCTTGAAAAGCAGAAATAAGGTTGAATCTGCCAAATTCCGAAACTCGACCGAGTACCTGACACTCGACCGAGTTGTCCTTATTTCTTGAAAAGCAGAAATAAGGTTGAATATGACACTCGACTAAGTTCGGTTATCTATATGTTCTTCTCCTTCTTATTTTTTCGACGCAAATATCTATTTGCAAACACTCAAACACTCTCAAAACTAGTTTTCTCTACCAAAAGCTTGAGAAACCTTGTGCCACTACTCCTATCTGCTTTTGTTCATCCTCTTCTTTGTTTTTTTTCATCCAATTTGCAAGGTAACTTTACTTCAATTGTTTTCATTATGTTTTGGGTAGAAATGTATCAACTACAAACTGAAAATTTGATTTTTATGTCTTAGAATCATGCTATAAGAGTTGAATCTTCAATGAAACTTGCTTTAGACCTTGTTATTGATGCTAGAAACCATGATTTTGAGCCCAAATTTTGTAGAAATTAATTCCGAAATTTCTAGGGCTTGGCCCCAAGTTTTGATTTTTGCTACTCTAAATCCTCTTTTAAGGTTGAAAAAGGCTATGTGATGCTAATACTATCCCATTCTGCACGTGATTTTGAGTATTTGATCGAAAAATCCGTCTTAAAGCTTCACCTTTTGAGTACACTAAAATCTGGAAATCTCTTTTGTTTTAACCTTAACTGAGCCAGAAATTTGTTGCTAAACCATGTTATTACAGTATTGTAACACCCTCAAAAGTCAAGAGCCTTCCACTTGGCCATTCTGACGCATGGAGGCTTAGTTTCCCAAGCTTTATAGTGCGAGTTCCAAGTATGGCAAGTTAAGACACGATAAGAAGTCATAAGAAAAACTAGATAAGTTTAGTTAAGATTACAAATGAGTCTTATTATTCATCATAAATTCCCAAATTTATACAACCAAATTGAAATAGTAAAGGAGTCTAATGTTTAGTCAAAAATCTAATAGACCAAATGACGACTCTACGGCGAGACCGCTCCAAGCCCCAATGCAATGCAAGCACACCTGTCAAATCACTGCTCCCCATATGGGCGGAAATCACCATATGGATCGACATAGATATTTAAAATCCCATTTGGTTAGTCACGGTAATATAAGGTTTAACAAGTATATGAATGCAAGTCTACAACTAAATGCATGAGTGATAATTAATACAATGCAATGAGAATATGAATGGAACACCACCTTACCGATACCGGTACCGGGACACACCCAGACATACCCATCCAACAACCCGGATCGCAGTCCGAAAAAGGTACTCCGGACACACTGGGGGTACCGGGCCCGAGAGCAACTCGGATTCCCTGCCAGGCGACATGTCTTAACCACATGTGCCCCTCCATACTCAAGTCATTAATGTGCACATTCCCCTTGGATTGGGAAGCTCCAAGGGGCGACCTAAGCGTGAGACGGTCTCCCAACCGCCTCACGTCTCCGAAGAAGTCATCAAACCTCCACTAATATCTACCAACCAACATCTCTAATCATCACAATGACCAAAAATGCATAGAAGGCAATTAATGTTCAGATATATCCATCCAATTCATTTGAGACAAGTAATAATCATGCATCTTCCCAACCAATCCCCAAATGCTCATGTTATAATGCATCATAGTGTCATGCACCAACTAAATGCCCAATTACTAACATAACCAAGTATTCCACCACTATTTCATGAAACCATACATCCTAACATAGTTACTTTTATGTCACTAACATGATAACTATGAAATACAAGAATTAAACGCATTATTAAACCATTACACTACCAAGACTAAGTACAGAGAACCCTACCTTTGGCTATTCTTCAACAAAAGCACACAAGCCTAGAAATGCTCCTCTATAAAGCCTCCTCCTACACAATATATCACTATCTATTACAATACAATACTAGTATACAATAATACTAACAAATCCTTCTATAAATCCCCAATTAATTATGACAAACTCTAATTAAATCCCTAACATAAATCTCCCTATAATATGGCTATACCACACTAATTAAAAGAGGGAAAAACAAAGAGAATAAACCAACTTACAAATTAAAGATGAATGAAAAAGGATTGGTAGATTTTCCTTCACCACAAATGCTAATGGTGGGATAAGGTTTTGAGAGATATTTTGGGGTTTTTGAAACGAAAGGATGAGATAAGGTGAGTAGGAACAATAGTGATAAGGAAAGGAAGAGGAAACAAAATCGGTTGGCCCACAAGCTCAAAAACGCGGATAAGGGTGACAGTGACGTGCACTCGGCCAAGTGCTCGACTGCACTCGGTCGAGTGAGAGCCACTCGGTCGAGTAGCTAAGCTACTCGGCCGAGTGAAACTCACTCAGTCGAGTAGGCCTTGCTACTCGATCGAGTGCACAAGACAGTGGCCAAAATTAGCATCCACAACTCTACACGATCGAGTAGAGCACTCAAGTAAACTCCACTCGATCGAGTGGATTGTCAACTCGACCGAGTAGGACCTTATAAAATTTCGAGTATTACAATCTTCCCCCCTTAAGGTGAACTTCGTCCTCGAAGTTTGATAAGTACTTTTTATATGCATTTTTATCCCCTAGTTTAGCTCTATTTTACTAATCATTTTAGCACTTTGTTTAGTGTTTTGAGCTAATATCGTGTTGTAGTTGTATTGTCTTGCTTTTAACATGTTTTGTAGGAAATCAAGCTTTTAGTAGCTAAATCCCGACAAATACAAGCAACTATCGAGAACACTAGCTAAGTAGAGCAAGGATTGGGCCATGCATGGCCATGCAAGTAAAAAAACTCAAAGAGATAATCAAAATGTGAAGAAATGGCCCAAGCTAATAAATAAAGCCAAATGTAAACAATTGAATAAATGAAGCCCAAADAAATCCAAATGAAGTGTGGAAAATATCAAGCATGGTATTCCAAGAATTTCAACATTCACAAGGCATTTCCGGAAATTCAAGGACGCATAAAGATGAAAACATTGGATACCCGGGCATTACCTATGGCCATTTAAGGCATTTAACCCGGATATCTGCGTCCCCGATCGGGGTCACCCATCCCCGATCGGGGTTGTATGTACTTAAGTCTATTGGATTCTTTATGGATTGTTTACGTTTCAAGCCTCAAACTACTATATAAGGAGGGTCACCCCCGGCCTTAGAACACAC
>VHZZ01001879.1:4006-19029 GCA_009801015.1 Silene noctiflora | reverse complement strand
CGGGGAGCACAATTTTGTTTGTTATTTAGTTGTTGGATTTTATCTTGTCTTGTCCTAGGGAACACTTGTTCCTTGGGATTGTTCTCACCATTTTCATGGAGTTTTAGTACTTATTTTGTAGGTATTGAGGCTTGTTGTTCATAATGTTGGATCGATTTGCCCCGCAACAAGTGTATGAGCCCTTTGGAGCTCATTGGTGACTATGATATGGAGATTATCTACCATGAGGGGAAAGCTAATGTGGTTGCTGATGATTTTAATAGGAAGAGTATGCATTCGTTGTGCACTGCCATGACTTTGATGAAACTAAAAGATGAGATGACAAATATGGGTATTCTCATGATTCACAAGGGAGAGGCCTTTGGAGATCTGACTATAGAGCCTGAGCTTTATGATGATATTAAGAGGAAGCAAGTGCTTGATCCTAAGATTCGAGAGTTAAGGAAAGGGGTGGAAAAGGTACTACGTCAAGGTTTTCTATACATGTAGATGAGAGTGTACGATTTGATGGGAGATGGTGTGTACCAGATGATGCCGAGTTGAAGAAAGTGATTATGACCGAGGCTCATTGCATACCTTATTCAGTGCATCCGGGAGGTGACAAGCTATATAAGGATCTCAAGAAGACCTTTTGGTGGCCCGGGATGAAGAGGGAGATTGCCGAGTTTGTGGCTAGATGTTTGAATTGCCAAAGAGTCAAAAGGGAGTATCGGAGACCCCAAGGTAAGATTCAGTCACTTGAGGTACTTGAGTGGAAATGGGATTCGATATCCATGGACTTTATTGTGGGGTTACCAAGGACTCGGCAAGGTAATAACATGATATGGGTGATTGTCGATCGTCTGACGTAGTCAGCTCATTTTATTCCAATGAAAGATACTTGGAGTAAGATTCAGTTGGCTAATGGGTATAGGAAGAATGTGGTACGACTACATGGGGTACCAATGGATATTGTGTTGGATCGCGATGGAAGGTTCATTTCTCGGTTTTGGCAAGAGTTGCAGGAACTCATGGGGACTACTTTAAAGATGAGCACAACATTTCACCCTATGATAGATGGGCAAACTGAGAGAAATATTAAGACCTTGGAGGATATGATACAGGCTTGTGTGATGGAATTTGGTGGTAGCTGGGAAGACCATCTGAATTTGATGAAATTTTCTTATAATAACATCTATCACACAAGTTTTGAGATGATACGTTTCGAGGCATTCTATGGGAGACGGTGTAGGAGTCTGGTGTGTTGGGATGATAGCGATGAAGCTGTGATTTTGGGACCGCAAATTGTACAAGATATGGTGGAACAAGTGCATTTGATTCGACAGAGGATGAAAGCGGTCTAGGATCGGCAAAAGAGCTATGCGGATTTACATTGCAGGGACATTGAATTCCAAGTGGGTGACAAGGTTCATTTTAAAGTATCACCTATGCGTGGAGTCATGAGGTTTGGCAAGCGAGGGAAGTTGAGCCAGAAGTTCATAGGACCTTATGAAATTTTGGATCGGATCGGTGAAGTGGCTTATCGCCTAGCTGTGCCACCCGCTCTTGATCGAGTGCATAATGTGTTTCATTTATCGCAACTTCGGAAGTATGTGAGTGACCCATCTCATGTGTTAGAGGTGGAGAACATTGAACTGGATGAAGCACTTACGTAAGTGGAGATGCCAAAGGAGATTCTAGATCATAAGGTGAGAAAGACAAGAAATGGAGAAACCGCTTTGCTTAAGTTGTTATGGGGTCGTAACCTCTTTTTTTTAAGGGGGGTAGGAGATGGTCGCATGTGTTTTTGAGATGTTTTGAGATTGATTTGGTCATGTTTTGGGTTACTTGTTCATGTTTTGAAGTCATGTGTTGGTTTAGTTGGTGTTGTTTCGGGTTGTGTTATCTTATACAGATGTAAGTATGAACTACGAGGACGAAGTTCGTTTTTAAGGAGGGAAGACTGTAATACTACCAAGTTCGGTATGTTTGGAACTCGGTTGAGTAGGTGGTACTCGACCGAGTGTGTTCTGTGGGGGTGTTTGGCCAGGCTTCTGCCTAGGAGTCACTCGACCGAGTTATGAAAGTACTTGGTCGAGCAGCGGGTACCCGGTCGAGTATCACGTACTCGATCGAGTGTCCGGTCTTACAGGTTATTTATGCGGTTTTGATTAAAATGATTAAAGAAGTATAAAAGACGTGTTAAGCAGTTTCTAATCAGTTTTATAATCATTTCTCACAAAAACCTAAACTACATAACTACATTCTCTAATCATCTTCATCATTTCTAAGGGCAGGAGTGATCAAGTGGTAGTTTTAAATCTTGTTTTCCGTGTCTATCGCAGTAGTAAGTATTCTTTATGCTTTGTTGATCTGTTGTTATAAGTTAAGAAAACCCTATTTTGAGTTGATTTAGGGATTTAAGGGTGATTAGTGATGGTTTGTTATTAGTATTGTTTGATTATAATTGTTAGGTGAGGATTTCGTAGAGGAGCAGTTCTAGCTCACTTTCGTTTCTTGATTTAGATTTCGTAGAGGAGCAGTTCTAGCTCACTTTCGTTTCTTGATTTAGATTTCTAGTCAGGTAGGGTTTCCCTACTTAGTTCTTCGTATGGTTGATTATAAGTCGATGTGATGATGTATGATTATCATGATGTGGAATGTTTATGATGTTATTGGTATTGGTCATGTTGATTTTGGAGCCATTGTTGGAAGATGGTTTCACCCCTATGTTCGCGCCTTGTGGCTCCCGTCACAAGGGGATGTGCACATTAATGATCTAGGTGCGCTCATTGCGATGAGCGGGGCTTTAGGTGGCATGACTGCGGTTTACCACTGGCTGAGGAGGGTTACATGTTGCGATGGGTAATATGGCAGGGCTACTCACTGCGGTGTGTGGTTGTGTTCGGGCTGCGGTTCAGACACTAGTATTTGGAGTTAGAGATGGTTGTTCATTCAAATATTTTTGTTTTGGTTGGTCTATCTGGTTGCCTTATGATTTATTGTATGTTGGCCGACCCTTGTTGTTTTCCAAAACTGTTGTGATCCATTGGGAGATAGTGAGCAGGTGTTTAGCAGGCTGGATGGCTATGCTTGTGGGTGATCTGGATTGGACGACGCCGAGTCTAGCCGTTTTGTTTAGCTTCCGCTGATTTCTATTAGACTTTTGTAGTTTGAAGTTTCAGTTGTTTTGTACTCAGTTTTGGATGATCTAAGGCTTTAAACTTTACATTTCTTAATAAATGTTTCTTTATTGTCTATTTGATATGTACTACTTCGGGCAACCGAGTTGTTAACACTTCCTTGTGCTAATGTAGGCCTTGGTAAGACACTTTGGTAGATGAGGGTGTTACATTTAAGGTATTCCTGACCCTTAAAATTATTTCGATTTTCAAAATTGTTTTAGTCTTTATTATCGACTTAAATTCTAAGTTTCAATAAAAGAAATCCGGACTTCAATTTTAAACATATAAGGTTACCTTGACTTTTGTATTATGTTTCACTCCCCTTTTGTTTTTCACTTTTCCTCTTCTATATTTTCGCCATTTGAGGTGTGCGATCAATCATGAACGGTTCTAAAGGATAATTCATGTCAATCGATCCTAAAACATTTTAGGATTATGGCTCTCTTGTTGTTATAATGTTGACTATTAATTAGCACTCAATAATTGCAATTTTAATAAATTCTCCAAAGTCGTTGCACATGCTATATTTTAACCATGTTATAAGACCTTAACATAATTATTTATTATACCGAATGTCTATAGTCCAATTATATAAGTCGGCCAAATTTTATAGTAATTGTTACTTGAAATTTCTCTTTTTTAATTGTTGTTGTACTACTAATTTATCATTCAGTGTCCAAATTAAATTGTTTGCTTGTCCAAATCAAATGCATATTTATTTATATAGTAATTTTATTTGCAAAAGTAAACCAAGATCTTGACCATACGTAATTGTTATAGCGGATGTAGGAAAAATAAATAAAGAACGTGAAAAAGACAACATACGTGGTTTACTTAACAATTTATTACCTCCATCAACGGGAAGAAGTGGAAGAATATTATTGATCTTGAGGATTACATTTTTCAGAGTATACTCGTTAGAGTACTCAGATTTAAGATGACTCAGAGTTAGACAAATTTCTGGATGAATAAAACAGATGGCTTATGAGAGTTTATATAGTACTCTCATAACAGATATTTTCCTAAAAAGAATTATGAAACCCTAACAAATATAGGAAATCCTATAACAATTTCCTAAACAGACAGGGAAACTAAATAATAGTTTTCTATACAGATAACGAAACTAAAAAAGACGTGGAATTCAGAACAGATTAATGAACAGATTCAAGGTATATTCTAACACATAATTATGGTATATTTGGATATGTTTTACGTTATCTTTGTGTAAAACCGCCTTATACAAGACTCGACAACTATATCAATATTACCCCACTACCTTAATGGCACCAACAATTTGCGGGGTAATGGGGTCGAAAGTACGCTGCCTTACCCTTGTGTTGTTAACACAAAGAGGCTGTTTGGAATGACCCAAAATGAAAATTGTTTCGAGAACTGCATTGAATGACTGCCACTTCACAATAAAAAGAAAAGCAATCAGTTTAGTGAGTCACATCTCCAATGGTAAGCTAGTTGGTACTAGTTTACCTTTACCACATCATTTTTTTGAGCTACAGCAACTTCAAATTACAATTTACTCTAATGGTGAAGTCAATTTACTACTAGCTTGATGCAACCCAACTTAACACATTCTCCTATTTATTTATTCAATTTATAATTTTTAAATATAAAATTAAAACTTTATAATAGAGACCACTACTTTCCTATTGGCTGTGTTCTTCTTGTGGACCATTTAAGCAAATAGCTCCAT
The DNA here is from genome assembly GCA_009801015.1 of Silene noctiflora. Lineage (NCBI taxonomy): Eukaryota > Viridiplantae > Streptophyta > Magnoliopsida > Caryophyllales > Caryophyllaceae > Silene > Silene noctiflora. The sequence continues at coordinate 14,157 of VHZZ01001879.1, read as the reverse complement.
GAAGCTACTAGCTCAAAATTATTTGAACAAAGCTAATATACATGGACAACTCCAATGATTGAACCACTAGATTGCAATTTCTTCAGATTGTAAGCATGTCCTTTTGCCCAACCATTGGAGATGCTCAGGTAACAACCAATACTAACTTAACTTTTCGCATAAGAGCAACTCCAATGGACAACTACACTATGATGTAGCTTGATTTACCACATCAATTTTTCAAGTTATGCTGCTTTTCAGCTACGTACCGCTCCAACGATGGACTACAATATAACTTGTAGCTTGTATGAGTTCACGTTCTTATTTTCATCCAATGAGATAATTTAGTTTTTACTTTTATTAAAGCAAGCCATGTAACTTGACAAAGCTATCATGCTTGTAAGCTACACTCATTTTTCCCTCTCCAATGGTAAGCTACAAGCTTTATATTTTTTAAACATTGCAAGCAGGTCCTTAAAAGGAACCATTGGAGATGTTCTAAGCTTTTTAAGCTACATCACTTTCAAGCAACAAACTCTCCTAATGGTTAAATTACTAAAGTTATTGCTTGGATAGACTCACATACATTTATTTAATTGGTGTACGTCTATTTGTGGGTTCATTTGAGCTATTAGCTCAATTTAAGCTAGTCCATGTGGAGTACTCCACTGGTTAAGCAAGTAGTTTGAATTTTTTAAAATTTGCAAACAAGTCATTTTGCTTAACCATTGAAGATGCTCTTAGACTGTTAGCTATATTCTATTAGAATCCGGTTGATTGGCTCCATTAGAAAAGAAAACCATTTTATACATGATTAACGGAAATAATTTAGAACAATGCAAGTATTATTATTAGACATTTTTAATAAAACAAATGACGAGAAAGCCCTTGGGTTTGCAAGATTAAGGGCTCAAGGCACCTCTTTGTTGTACAAGATTTAGGGCAAAAAGAGTGGCAATTGATTTTGTAGGAGTCCTATAAAACCTTTTGCTTTTGCTTTTCTCTTTTTATCCAGAGAGTTTGGACCTCCTTGCCAAATTATAAAACTAGTGTAATCTGGAGTAATCCCTTAACTTGTAGGACAAATGACTTCCTCTTTATGAAACATGATTGAAGCAAAGCATCCCAATTCCTAACATAGCTTATTACATAACTATGGTTGCTATTATGACTAGACTTATAACATGACAACAAGCAAAGTAATACCCTTGTTTAGTCTGAACTTAACTTTATGTGAAATGATTACTACTTGTAATTATTAGGATTCTTTTTAACGAGATTCATGAACGTGTTAAAAACAAATTAAAAATATATGAATTGTCACGAGTTAATTTGTTTGACAGCTCATTGTACATGTATATCAAATTATTTCCTTACAATACAGTATTCGTATTTTGGAATTCAGATTGTCTGCACAAGTACAACTAACGAAACTTGATCATTAACTTTGTCTCTCGATCAAAATTCACAGCCAATAATATATTGAAGTGCATTACCTCAGCCAAGTGGGTTTTGTTGTTCTTAATCAACCAGTGCATTAGCATAACAAAAAAGCTAATTGTAAAATGTTCAAGTTGCTGAATTAGGAAGTAATTTACCTATGCATAGAAATGCTGAAACTACTGCTAGAGTACCCTCCTGATATATTGCTTGTGTGTCATAGTTGCTATATATGTTGGATTTCCACACAGTGCGTCAAAGTGACCATTAATTGACATGTGAAACCAAACAACAGCTTCATTTGAAAGCTACTTTCCATGTTGCATAAAATGGACGTTTCATCAAACATGTTATCTTATGTCTTGCAATTTGCAAACTACTCCTACCCTCCTTTGTACTATAAATCTATAACATGTAACAAGTAACAACCCCTCAATGTATAAGTAACATAAGCCAGCTCGATCATACCAGCACAAATGAACCAGATTATATTAAAGCGCGATTCACCACAGCTAACATAGGCAACATTGTCTTTCTATTTTCTAATAATAAAAATAATAATTCCAATAAGACATTTATATTATACTCCCTCCATTTCAATACATTATCTGTACTTTGGAAAATAAATTCTCCTAAAATTTTAGTTTAGTGGTTAAAAATTAAAATAGAGAAATAGAGAACAATTTAGTTTATCCCGCTTTGTACTGTGAATGACAAGTCGCGAATTTAAATTTCGTCTGCCCTTGGCATTGCTCCAACAGACGACGTACAAAAGCAAATCAAAATTAAAGAGGGTTGGGATTTATCACAAGTTTGCGTTGTTTCTAAGCTTACAAAGACATCTCAGAAACATAGAATACAAGGATTGGACAGGGAAGATGCCAAAAAAAAGATGTTGTAAAAGCAAACTATGTAGGACAATGGACTACACGGATCCACACTTTTGGTGAGAATTACAACTTGTCCAAAGAGAGAAGCCTTGTAACCGGCAAGAAGGGCCTCCAAGCCAAGCCTGGCTTTGGGCCTGTCTAATCACGAGCTCATAGAATAAGAATACACAAAAGGCCCAAGAGGTAATCATCGCCCAGTTTGCAAGGCGGGTTTACACAGATATTTTGTAGAATGGATACGGCTATCAAGAAATCACAGTCTATATTAGTGGAAAAGTAGTTACAAGACTAACCCGTTTTACAATATGTTTGTAAGGCGGGTTTACACAAATATTCTGTAAAACAGATACAATAATCAAGAAACCATGGTCTATACTAGCGGAAAGATAGTTACAAAACTAACCCGTTTTACAATATGTAAGTGCAACTGTGCAAGGCTGCCTAACACAAAATATTGTGATTATCACCGGCTGTTCATGCCAAATTATATCGTCTCATCATGGTGCTAACATATGCAAGTCGAAAGGGAAAAAAATGAGATAGTAAATGTGGCATTGTGTCCCGAGTAGGACTAGCTGGTATCAAATCTCGGGTTGAGGAATGATTTCGGAATTAGTCATGGCACTATGATTATGGTTGATACTGCGTTAAAATGCAATCTCGGTAACCTGAGATAGGCTATAACTACTGGAAGTGTTGTACGGAGTATCTGACAAGGAGTTTCCTTAACTTTTAATTCAGTCTGCGACATTTCTCACTGTTTCTAGACATTACTGAACTAAACAACAATAACAAAAACAACATTAACCCAGTTCTTCAAGGGCTCTTGCAAATTGCGAGATAAGGGGAAACCGATTTACATAGCCTTATCTTTGTATTAGCAACACAAAGAGGCAAAATAGAATAACTAATAGAATCTGAAATATATCGAAAACATAATGCAGTTTTCTCACCAGACTAGAATTAGTCTAGTAATATGGCCAGGGTCTCTATGGCTCTATCTAACTCCTAGTAAGCAAATTTTTGGCGTGTTTGCAAAGTGACGGGTGGAATAACAGGTGCGCCAAAGCACTCTCTGTCAAGGTTTAGCAATACTAGTATGCCACATTCCAACGGTCTTTTATTTTCAATATAACTTGGATTTGTAGCAACATAAAAGATTCAAAGAAACCAAAATAAATCCACGTAGACCAAACAGCTACCTAAACGTCAATATAGCTCCACATACTAAAGTTGGTTGGTTTGAGTGGTTCTTGGTTTCGATGCCTCACTCTTGCTAATGAAGAAACCAAACTCGGGAGGAGTCTACACATTAAGTTGCAATGTATCTAAGTTCCACTTCACACAACGATCCCAGCACCAAAACCCGCATTTTAACTCACAGTATGCAGCACATTGCCCACATAATCAAATTGATACAGATCAAACATCATCACAATCAATAAATGCCCAAATCAAACCATCTTTTCAGCAACATTAACAATCAAAACAACAAAAAAGCTCCAAGATTTGACCTTTATATCCTAATTAACAAATTAAGTTAATATGAAGTCACAAAAATCATCAAATTAGTAAAATCAAACTCATAAATATAATCAAATTAGTGAATTCCACAAACCCAAATAAAGCACTACTTAACAATTACAATATAATGATAAATCCCATTACTAAAAAATCTAAATAAAACCTGGGTTTTTGATGAAAAATCGAATGTATTAGAAAAAGTGAGTAAATTGAATTAATCATCGCCTCGTTTCTTGGGTTTGCGATAAGTTTCTTCAATGTGTTTGAGCATAGCCATACCAGTATCTGATAACTTCTTTATGTTTGGAACGTTGTAATTCTGGGCTATATATATCCCAAATACTGTTCCTGCTATCACCGAAAACCCTGATCTAATTATACCCATTTATGAATTAGCAGGTTTTTGGGTGTGAATTTTTTCAGGGTTTATATGATGGGAGTGTCGATTTGAAGAATTGGGGGACAAGGGAGTTGTATTTTAGAGATGGTAATTGGTAATCAATCGATATGATTCATATAAGACTTGTGTAAGGGGAAATCTCCGAGATGTCGTTTAATAAGAGTACAAGACCCGTCAAAATTTAACTCGAGTGAAGGTGTGATGGTTAAACGCGTTATTGGTCCGATTCGACTTAATCGGCTTTTTAAAAGTGTTTGGAACTTTTATTTTGGCCCAAAAAAGCTCATGGGCCGGTTCAAGAAGGCCTAAACTATTTTAGGACCAGAGCTCAAATTTAGGTCTGGTCCAACCCAACCCACAATTATTAAAAGAATATTCCAAAAGCTCGATTTAGCCCATAAGGTTTGGGTTTGGGCTCGCTAAACAGGCCCACACCTTTGGCTAATCCGGCCTGGCCCACACATATGGGTCATTTTTCTCGGCCCATGATCACCTCTACGCGTTACTCACTTGTATCTTAAGTAGAGTATGTGTAACACCCCCATCCTGCCCAGCTAAGGCAATGGGAGGATGTTACCATCTCGATTTCCCGAGGCGGTGAATTGGAGTGACAATTAAGTAACAATTAAGATAAATACGTTATTTAGTGATTACAACATGCTAAATAAATAACAAGTGAACTACATAATTACAACTCGACTACTATCTACGTCATCCAACTAGGTAGCTCAACTCCAAGTCTAAAGCGCATCCCTGTCTCCCGCGTGACACAAAACCAACCTGTACATAACCTGCTCACCATATGATCGGAAATATCATATGGATCGACATAGGCCACCCTGGAAATAGGTGACAATTTACACATAGCTACAAACGGTCAGTTTCAATAATATAAGCATCTAAGACACGGCATATGAAATATGATTATGCAACACGACAATGAGATGCATACAACACGACCTTCAACCACACCACTCCGTGTCCAACTCCGATACCAGGGACATACCCACGGTACCCACAACCCGGTGACGGCACCGCAGCACCACCCACCAAAACAGCCAGACCGCAGCCCGTAAAAAGGTACTCCGGACACACCGGTGGTACCGGGCCCGAGAGCGACTCGGATTCCCACCAGACGACGTGACTCAACCGCACGTGTCTCTCCATAACTCAAGCCATTAATTTTCACATCCCTCTTGGGGTGGGGAAGCCCCAAGAGGCGATCCACGCGTGAGACGGTCTCCCAACCGCCTCACGTCTCCATAAGAACAAACAACACCACCGTAACGTGGCCAACAACCTCCATAAATACATATAACACAATATGAAATACAATGTATAATAACACGTCATTCAATATATGCAATAATCATCAAACATGCCTCTTTCTCGTATGAAATGGATACCAACTATGCCAAATACTCGTATATGCCAACAATCAAAAGATACCTCAATGCATGCTTCACAACTAACATGTTATAATGCAATCCAATATTATCATGAACCAACAATAACCATTCGTCATCATGCCATCATGAATTACCGACACTATTATGAGACTAACCACATTTACTTCCAACAATCATGTTATAATGCAATAATCACATAACAATGACATATGCAACCACTTACTCTTATTGAAACCGAGTAGGATTAACCTACCTGTTAACATTCTTCACAAGCAATATAATCCAATTAATAAGCAAGATTCGTCTCATAAAACCATCTCATCCTACAATACCACATAATAACTATCACAAATCATCCTACACTATAATAAAACACAAAGCCCCTTATTATTACCCACTAATTACCCATATACTAACAATAACTATTAATTAAACAACCCAATTGAACACCCCCAAAAATTAGGGTTCCTAAGACTAGGAAAGGGGTAGATCTCAACTTACAAGATAGAAGGATGAAGGAGAAGGTGAACAATCCCTTAATCCAAGCTTGAATCCCATATAAATGTGTTTATGAGGGATTTAGAGAGAAGGGAGAAGATTTAGAGAGATAGGGAATAGGGTAGAAATGAATTAGATTTAGGTGTCGAAAATAGGATTTATCGGGTACTGCACAGTGTCACTCGGTCGAGTGACTCGGTCCACTCGGCCGAGTGCCACTCACTCGGTCGAGTAGACACTTTACTCAGCCGAGTGGAACTTACTCGGTCCACTGCAAACTTACTCGGTCCACTACAGGTTTCACTCAGTTCACTATAGGCTTCACTCGGTCCACTGCAACTTACTAGGTCTAGTCTAAGCTCTACTTAGTCCAGTATAAGGTTATACTTTACTCTCCGGTGGTTCCTTATCAAGTTCGGTGGCCCTCTCACGTATCCCAAGGTTCTCGTACGGATCCCAAAATATCCGGGTATTACAATCTTCCCCCCTTAAAATGAACTTCGTCCTCGAAGTTCGCCTCAAACTCTCCTCTCAACATACTCACGGCTCTAAACACTCGCTCTTGTCATCCCGTTTCCGTTCTCATCTCTCTCTTTTGGCTCGGTCAACGAGTACACTCATTTACTCTCATACACTTATCATGCATATTCTCCCTTTGAATCTTAATTATTACATTCACTCTCCCTAAAGAGAACTTCTCCCCGAAGTTCACCACTGAACATCGCTAATGTTCTCATAAGTCGCTTAATAGGGTCCATAATGGTGGGTTTTCGGTCTAACCACACTTCCTTGATTACTACGGAGGTCTCCATATATGACGATGGTACTACAAATACACTTCTTTCGTTATGGTTTCTCTTATGGTCAAGATATATGATAAGTGCATAATTTATATACTTTTATCCCTTATATTAGCTCCATTTTACATGTCATTTAGCACTTATTTTAGTATTTTTGAGCTAATATTGTTATTCTAGTTGCATTTGCTTGTTTTAACATGTTTTGTAGGTAATTAAGCTTTTAGGAGCTAAATCCTACTAAATATACAAGGCTAGAATGCAAGGGCTAAGTCATGAGCAAGAGATGGACCAAGTGTTGCATGTTGCATGGGTTTTTGCATGGAAATGATTTTGGATCAAAGAATAAAAATGCAAATGAAGTCAATAAGCAAGTCAAGCCCAAAATCAAAGTCCAAATTARAGTGGAAAACWTGGGATTCCAAATGTTCTTAGGATGCCAAATGAAGATCTTAAACCGGGTGATTAATCGCACAATTAAACACCAACATAGGATTCCATGGGAGTTAATGCATGAAATTAAGGTGCCCGGGCTAGAAACCCACGTCCCCGATCGGGGATTGGTGACCCCGATCGGGGATAGGCCCCTTTATGCGCATCCATTACTCCCTTGTTTCCCTATAAATACAAGGCCCTGTATGATCATTCAACACCACTCCTTACATCTCACTACACACATTTTCTTATATTCTCTCTAAAATTTTAGTAGTTAGTTTAGTTTAGTTTAGAATTAGTTTAGATTAGTTTACATTTTATTATTGTTGCATTTTAATCTTTCAAACAATTCCATTACAATTCTAATCAAGTTTATTTAGTTTGTTGTTCTTCAAGTTCAAGTTCTTCCATTTCCTTTATGTTCTATATTTCCAATTACGACAATCCTTTTTAGTTTACATTTTATTTATGTTATTTATTTTGTAGTTTACATTTCATTTACAAGTTTAATTTTAGTTTATAGTTTTTACATTATGTTTGCATTTCCACTTAATATTTCCAATTGTTATCTTTTTAATATGAGTAGTTAGATTTCTAGTCTAGGAATTAGGGGAGTCATGTTAAATTGATAATAAAATATGTTGTTAATTGGTTAATCACTTATCATTTCTACACATGCTTAATTTGTAATGTTAATCTTGTTTATTGATCACATTCTATGATTAAATATGTTATATAATCTATAAGTCGAGAGGCACAGATTTTTATTAGAACTAGCATGTTGTAGTAGATCGACTTAACTCATAATGAGAGCTTGTTAAGACCCGATTTAAGGCCGATGCTAAAAGTGAAAGCTGGGTGTCGTTAGGCCTAGATGATTATTTGTGTCTACTAGTTTAACAACTAATTTAAATATCAATTTGCATGTATGAACCAAACTTCCTAGACGACTTTCATTTTATTGTTTGCTTTGATATTTTTACTATGCATAAACCAATCTACAAACCCCCATAACTTGTGACTAACCAAGGTAAAATTCTAACCATCACAACTAATTAGCAACCACCGCGCTCCCCGTGGATTCGACCCCTACATACTACATTTACTTGTTGTTGTTAGGGAATTTATTTTTGCATAGGTTAGCGACAACCTAGTCAATATAAGGTCAAAATTAACGTTTGTATTCTAATCTCATAAGTACATCCAACTCGTGTCAGTATTTATAACAAAGCATATGATTTTATAAAATCTATGATACAACATGACCAACCACATCTCTTAATGTGGTCCAAATACTATCCACGCTTTTCATTCCCATACCCCTAATGTTACGTACATACCTCGTTCTATCTACCATGTGCTCACACAAACGTGTCTATGTTCACTTCTATTTCACACAATACTTCCGTTTATGACCGTTACAAGATATAATTATGCGTTGAACGACTACCGCTTTATACATGGCATTCATCATATAATCACGGAATTAATTACATGTCACGTAAAATCACCCCATAAAATGCAGCTACTTGATTACATTAAACACATTGGATACTCATCACTCTAGCTAACCACAAGTCATCAAAATTAGTCAAATAAACAATTCATGAAATGTAGTCATGCAAGTCCTATTATGCCGAATAGATTACTCAAACGACCCGTGGGGTCATAAAACAAGGGTACCTAGTTGGTATAGGGTCGGTCATGGGCATAAGGGTCCAAAACAATCAACATAGAGCATAAATAGCCCACTCGGTCGAGTGAAATGGGCTACTCGGCCGAGTGGAAGCCACTCGGTCGAGTCAAGAGGGTCACTCGGCCGAGTGTCACAAATCAGAATACAGTGGTTTGGTATGCATGGTTCACTTGGTCGAGTAGGGAGTCCACTCGGCCGAGTCAAAGCCCACTCAGTCGAGTGAAAGGGTTCACTCGGCCGAGTGTCAGCCGAATCAGAATCTTTGGGCCAGAATCACAACCAAACTCGTCTATGCCACTCCCTAACGACAATTAAACATCCATGTCGATTAACACACCATTACACATGCTAAGCATAAATAAATCTTGGCCTCATGGCCGCGATTACAACATAAGAAACGGTAAAATTGTTCAAGTGTCAGACCAACACAAATGTCATAGAAATCCGGATCATACACAAATAAAACTAGGAGGACAAGGTCTTCCTCTTCTTGCCAAGATTCAGCACCCATCGCTTCCAATCCGCCTTGTCCTTCACTGCCTTTCCCCTTCTTCCGGCGTGGTCATTCTCCTCGTCACATTCCTCCTCCTCCTCTTCCTCTTTCTCTTCCTCTTCTTCTTCTTCTTCTTCTTCTTCTTCTTCTTCTTCTTCTTCTTCTTCTTCTTCTTCTTCTTCTTCTTCTTCTTCTTCNCGTCTTCCCAGCCGGCCAACCGGCTGGGACCCCACCTGTGCTCAAATGACTGCTGGATGATTAGGGAGTGCCCAGCAGGTGGCGGCACCGGCGGCCGACCACCCGGCTGGCCGTAGCTGGGCTCGTAAAAACCTCACTCACCCTCCCCTATATAAAGCCTTCCATACTTAGTTTTTTTTGGGAACACATTCTCCATGCAATTTTTAGTCTAGTTTTTAGTCTAAGTTTTAATAGTTCATTTTCTCAACTCTCTTATAATTATTAGTAATAATTTTTAATTAGGATAATTAATAGTTGATTAGTTTAATTAATTACTCTTTAGTTTATTCAATACGTTAACATTCTCATTAGTTTACGCTTTGTCTCGGTTGTAATCGGAAGAAAGACGACTT
>VHZZ01001875.1:131355-142613 GCA_009801015.1 Silene noctiflora | reverse complement strand
TCTTTACTCTTTTAGCTGTTAGACAAAATCAAACAAACAACCCCAATTTGGTTACTTTACAGACTTAGAAAGTTATAGGATTCCTTTCTCCCTGTGGATTCGATACCCGACTGCCTTTGCTACATTTAATTAAGACTAGTTGGTTTTATTTTTGATAGGGTTGCGACAGCCGTGTCAGGATCTATGTAACAAGCATAAAATATAAATGCATTTTAAATAAAAGAGAGGAAATCTTATTTCCTTACATTGGTATGGAATAAAAATGGGGCACAATAAGAACCCATTTCTTATTGTTCTTAAGCTTATAATAAATGGATGATCCTCCAAATAATCCAAGTAAATAAGAATACCTCCAATCAATTGCACCTAAGAACAAAACTCCAAAAACTAATTTGTATATTAACTAGATATACAAATCAGATAACCTTGATATAATATAAATATTACTACTAACAATTAGTAATAATAGTAAAATATTAGTATACTAACTCTTAGTAAAAATTCGAATATTGAGAGGTTATATTTCTAGAGAGATGATATAATTTTTCCACATGCAAAGGGTAGGTGGAAAAATGAGTACAAATTTCTCATATGAAGAAAAGGGGGCCGGCCATTGAGAGAGTCGAGGATGAGTGTTTTCACTTTTTAGCATGCTTGCATATGGGAAAGACAAAAAGAGAAATGGGAAAGAACAAAAGTACTTTAGGCATGCCTTAGGCATTGATTGTGTCCAAAACACAATCATACCCAAGTGCACGGTCCACAATGGTCCATAATGGGTCCATTTTGATTTTTAWGATTTKTCACACAAATCAATGTAATTGTTCTATTTTTATCGTCTCTTACGATAAAAACGTTTCCCGATTATTTCCGTCTCAAAACACTCATTATGCGTACTTGTACTCTACATATACACATAATATGTATAACACTAATCACATTAGTTAGTCAGTACTAAATTTAGTAATTAACAATTAATTCCTAAAACCCGTCTCAAAAATTTATTATTCAATTATCGTATAATTAAATAATAAATTCCGTCGGCCTGAGTTCAAAACTCAATCTTTCTAAATAACTTAGTCTACTAACTTTTAGTCAGTTTATATCAAGGTACTAATCAGACTATATCTCATACATAAGATTAGTTAACTTTGGGGTTCGTTCCTATAGTTGTGACCGAAAGGGGTCAGCTGATCACCGCCGTCATACGACAATAACGTCAAACTCTAGTCAGCCAACCGTTATCGATTTACGTTAATCAACTGACGAGGATCATAAAAAATAAATATTCTTATCGTATTCCTTTAAATGAGATTTATTATATAAACACACTATTGTGAAGGACACCTACTCCAACATTAGTATCTATGATGGAGTGTGTACCCTTGTATTGCTTCCCATTTAGTTGATTTCCGCCACTTAGATGAGGAAAGTGGCTATTCCTTTTGTAGATGCATCCTTTGTTTTGATTATGTGCTTCATGTAGGATCCATCGCCATTTTGTCAAGCCCCACCTTGCCTTGCAAGAAGGCATTCTACCTCATGGACTCCTTGTTGTGAGTTGAAGGGGCGGAGTGAAACCCGCTAATTGTCTCACATCGGCTATGTTATTAGAATAGTTAAATAAAGGTCTTAGTTCTAGTCACCTTTTTACTCGGGACGAGCAAAGGTTCAGTTTGGGATATTTGATGTGACTCGTATTTACGCACATTTAGCCCCCTAAATAGCCTCGTTCTACATGATTTTATGTATTCAAAAGGGTTGCTTCTTATCTTTAGCGACCTATTTGTTATTTTATGAGGTTTTGGTACTTTTGGTAGAAGAAGAGTGCCAATCTTGCATTCTCGAAGAATTTCTGAGCTAAATTAATCCCATTTAACGGCCAAGCAACAAGGAGGGACCGAGACTAATGACCATAGTAGATAGAAGAAGTATTTGGTCAATGAAGAGGAGCCTCCACGAGTCCAGGGGAGCCCCCACGAGTTGAGGGGAAGCAAGGCCAAGATGCAAGGAAGCTGCAGGCTGACTCGTGCGAGTTCACCGGCCTGACTCGTGTGAGTTCCAGCCCAGCTCGTTCGAGTTCCATATGTCTAGCGTGAGTTCCCCAGCAAGTTGCTTTCTCGTTCAAAGCAAGGATTCACACGAGTTGCTCTGGCTCTAACATTTCCGTAGATCTTCTTATGGGGCCTAATCGTCATTTAAGCCCTTAGTTTACCCTAATACTTGTATTTATTATAAATAGCATACTTAGAGAAAGAGGACACATCCTTAATAACTCTCTCTTAGCTTAGATTAGTTTGCTTACATCTTAGTCCTTTCTTTGTTATTCAATCAATCTTAGATCTTGTTTGTAATTGAAGAATTCTTGGGTTTTTTATTGGAAAATTGACAGCTCTTCATCATTAATCAAAGCTTTATTCTATTGTTCTTCAATTCCCTTGATCATCTTAAGTTGGTATAATCCTTTTACTCTTTACTCAATCATTTACTTACTCTTTTGTTAATTGTTTCATTCTATCATCATGTCTATGTGACATGTTTGCCATGATGATGTGTGAGTAGTCCTCTAGCTAGGGTTAGTGGGGGGATTAGGTGAGTAACCATGGGTTAGATCTATGCTTGATGAGTTCATATGAATGATTTTTTGTTTTGTTCTTTAACTTATGCACATGTTATAATAGATGAAATGCTTGATTAACAACCTAGCATGATTCTCTATCTCTTTAACAAGACTTGTAAGACATAAATCAACTCGAGGATTGTTAGATCATGCATAGTGTTGAATAGGTAGAACTAAGTCGTTGTAGGTGTCGTAAGCTATAAATCAACTCGACTTCGAGACCTAAGTCTCCCTAGTGATTTTAAGATATAAATGAACTTGATCCCAACATAACTACAATCATTTACAGGATTCATTGGTTGATCATACTATGTTTCCCCTATGAACCCATAACACCCTAGTGCCTTTAATCAACTGTTTACATCTGTACTTTTACTTGCATGCTTTATTATTTCATTTGTTTACATTGTCATTGTAGTATTCTAGTTTTTATCTCAACCCAATTTGTGACACAAAGACATGCCTACATGCATTTGATAACTATTTGATAATGTCCTTTCGGATCCAACCTCTACTTGCTACTTGCTATTTAGTTGAGTATAAATATTGTTTGACAAGGCGTGACGACTAAGCCTTCCCATCACACGCTTGGAAGGTGTAAGAGGATTGGTACATAAGACTACCCGCAAGGGATAGTACTACAAAAATTCCTGTTTCGGGTGACTAAATATGTCGAGTGATAACATTCTCTAAAATCCATTCGTATAAAGATGTTCTTCTACCTCTATGTCATGTAGATATTTCAAGTTTTTGCATTTACTACAAGGACTCTAAGTTTATTTTCTACCAAATCATATTCATCTTGTCGTTTAGCAAATTCAATAAATTCACGAACACCCTTTATAAATCTAGCGGTAGGACGTCTCTTCTTATCTACTCTTTCTTCGTACATCGATGCACGTTCCAATATCTTTATTTTAATCTAAATAATATATAAATCATAGTTTTAACAATAATTTATAGAACCATCTTTAACAATAATCCATACAACATTATCATAATTATACTTCATTACTAACCTTAACAATACTAATTAACTAAAATTAAACTAACTATACTAATTTACTACCTTTAAGAATACTCCACATCATACTAATTATAATAATTTACTACCTTCAACAATACAAACTTTATACTAACTTACTACCTTAAACATTACTAATATTATACTAATACACTAACTTCTACCTTCAACATTAATAACATTATACTAATTAACTAATCAAAATCACCAATAATAACACTAATACTAATCAAAATAAACAACACTAAAGACACTAATGGTAATTAAAATTAACAATACTAACAACACTAATAGAATCAAAATCAACAATACTAACAACACTAACATTATCACAGTTATAACTATCAAAACCCCCAATTTATATAACATCTAAAAACCTAATAATAAACACAAATGATTAGATAAACATATCAAATCATCTATACTAATTACAATAACAAAGTAAACTAAAATTAAACTATGAAATTGAAATTGAAAATACTCAGAAATTATACCTTATAATATAAGTATCAAAGAAAGTAAGAGAGAAGTGCTGGTGGACGAAGTTGCGGTGGTCGGAGTGGTGGTGGTCGGAGATCGGGCATGTGGTATGAAGCGGAGCGCGTCTTTCTTTTATTTCCTTTTTTTTTTTGTATTGAGTAAATTGGTGAAGTAAGGGAGAGGGATTGAAGTCCCGTGTTTTCAAACCTGGCTAATAAAGGGGTGACGGATTTGGCGACTGGCAAACAGTAGTCGCCAATTTGTAACTGATAATAGTCGCCATTTCTGTAAATCAGTCTCCCGGTCCAATAATTCTATTGGTTTTTGTAGTCGCCAAATTGGCGACTGTCTTCGGTCGCTCAAATTTTATTTTAGTCGCTAATTTGGTGACTATATTTAGCAGTCGCCTAATTAGGTCACCTGAAACATAAATTCTTATTGTGTAGATTACCCGAGACCGCGCACTTGCCGGATGCAAGGTCTCCCCGTCCTCCGGTAATCGCTATACCATCCCCTATGAATTGACCATCGCCCTTAATGACTTGGTAGACATGCGAGACCTTGGCTCCCCACCACCCCATTAACCGCCTCATTTGCCTAAACCCACATCATGTCCTTCCAATACTTATGGAAACGCTCAACCCCCGCCGACCTATGACCATATTTATAATATGGCGGAGATTACCCAACGCCTTAACACCGACCTTGTGTTGAGGGACATGCATGAAATGTAGACCTGGCAAAAGTAACCCGACCTGATTGACCCGACCCGAAAAGGCTGGCCCGAGACCCGAAATGACCCGAACTACATCACCCGAATGTGACCCGAAAACCCGAACATACCCGACCCGACCCGAACATGACCCAAACTCTTGACCCGTAACTGACCCAACCCGAAAATGACCCGGTTCTGTAACCCCCCAACCCGAAAATGACCCGACAAAACATAACTCTAATTGAACCAAAAAGACTTGAAATGACTTTTTCTCTCTTATTCATTGACCCGAAAATGACCCGACCCAAAATAACCCGACCCGGTTACCCGAAAATGACCCGACGAACGAACCCGAAATAGACCCGAAACCCGAAATGACCCGAGGCGACCTGAATTAACCCGAAATCAATGAAAGAACCGAACTGATCCGACCCGAATTAACCCGACCCGAACCCAACCCGTTGACCCGATTTGCCCGGTCTAATGAAATGACATGGAATCAAGGCATCTGACCCGCTCATCGCTCTAGCTTTTGGTCCGGGCCGGGAGATACTTCGGGGGTTTTTAGGGCTTATGGTGTCCAACCATCGGATTGGGACACAAGGAATCCCCACAGAGAGGGACATTTTCTAGGCACTTGGGCGGGCCTAACTATTCGAGTGGGAGCTTCTTTGAGAACCCCTTCCAAGGAGAAGAAAGCACAACGGGCACGTCGGGAACGACGATGGAAAACATGGGACAAGGGTACAACGAGGGTAATGTTGATGGTGTTGTAAGTGAGGAAGAAGAGAAACACAAAGAGGAGAGTGAAGATAAAGAGGAGTAAGTCACGTCGGGAACACTAGAGTATAGTAGCGATGAGAACTTAAGTCGTTGGTCGCATATGTGAGGCAAAATGAAGTTTACCCGGTAGGCTTACCATGGTATACGTCGAAGACTCTTTTCCTTGGATTATGTCGGTTGTGTAACTCGATTTATTCTTAATTTGTAATGTAATCTCTGCCATAAGGCTAAAGAACTTGCTGGAACATTAGCTAGGTGATGGTGAGACAACCACCATTGGGGACTTACTTTCATTTTTGTGGTAAAATAGGTGAGTATTAGAGACCATTTTCTTTAAGAGGAATTTTTCCCAATGACACTCGACCAAGTGCCCCTTTTCACTCGACTGAGTGCTTCCTTTACTCGACCGAGTGGCCCTTCCACTCGATAGAGTGAGCTGTTATGCCCCATCGAGGTACATTATGCCCAGCCGAAACTCGGCCGAGTTCCCCATTCATACGACCGAGTGCCGTTTACTCGGTCGAGTGACCCATTTCACTCGACCGAGTGGTCTGTTTATGCCCCATATTGCTCGTTTTATGCTTTATTTTGCCTATCATTGACCAAGTATTGAGTGAATACCTTTGTCTTGCTACCATGAGACCTCTTAGTAGCTGGATGAGCATAAAAGAGCTTCCATGATGATTTCGTGGATTGTTTACATTTTACCATATTGCTTGATGTGTTGTTATTGCTTAAAGTATTGTTCATCAAGATGTGTTTAATTAATCAATAGCAACATGGAATGACTAATTAGACGACAAAGGCATGTCTTAATCGTATGTGACAGGTGATGATTTTCGTGATTTTAGGATAAGCGCCATTTATGAATCTCATGATAGTTGTTCATTGAATAGTTCAGTCTTGTAATGGTTATAATCGGGAATGTTTGTATAAGGTAAAGGTAGACATAGACATGTGTGATCGTGTGGTGGATTTAATGCGGCGTATACATGACATAAGGGATACGGGGATGAGAAGCATGGATAGTGATTGAGTCCTTTAAAACAAATGGTTGATCATGTTGTGTTATCATTCTATAAAGTTATATGCTTTGGTTATGGGGATATGAACCTCATTATATATATATATATATATATATATATATATATATATATATATATATATATAAATGAGATCAATTGAGTCCACCCCAAACCATTGAGTCCTTGAGTCCTTCTATGAGCCATTGGATGAAGGAATGAATGGCTGAGATTAAAACCAAATAAAGGTCATTAATTAGCTAATTTAACACTCTCCCTCTCTACCCACACTAATCCGCCCTAATTAATCACTAATTGACTATATATAATTTTCCTCTCACTCACTTCTCTCTTTTCTCACACATTTATCTCATCTCCTCTCTCAAAAACCCAAATAAATCAATCACCCACCTCCGACGGCCACCACTCATGGCCACACGACCACACAAACACCACTCCATAACACCATTGTCGCCACTATCAACATCCCCCAAAAAATTACCACCACAAAAAAAAAAATTAAAAAAAAAAATAAGATCCCCCGCCAAAAACGAGATCTGACATACCACCACTACTCCCCACACGGACCACCACCACCAACGACCACCACCAAGCCTCTATCGGCAGCCACGACTCACGCACCCACCATCGATGTCCGGCCACCACCAATCCGATCTACCACAAAAAAAAAAAAAACAAGATTAAACATAAAAGAATCACCAAAAAGGTGATGAAAAATCAATTAATTTAGGTTGACTCGCTGCTCTTAGCCATTAGCTTCTGTTTTCTTTTTCTTTGATCCTCTTTATTACAAGAATGATGGCTCAATGATAGATCAACGTGTCTGTTTTTGGAAAAAAAAAAAAGGTGTAGCTTTAAATTAATTTTTTTTTTGGTTCAAATGAGCGCACTATGTCGCGGGTGAGAAAGCTTTAAATTAAATTTGGTATAAGTTAACTTTGTTTTGCATAGTTTACTTAATGGTTAGTGTTATGAAGCATTTAATGTACAAATGACTGTGAGTAATTGGATTAAAGTTAAAGAATATTATCAAGTATTTATATTTTTTTGTTATGTTGTAATTTTTTTTTTTTTGTTTTTTTTTTCAGATTTCATATTTAAAATCTCGTATTGTTATTTATTTTTTTAAATCTCGTATTGTAAATTCGTCTTGTTATGCGTATAACTTTGTTTTTCAGATCTCGTTTCTATTTTGTGAGATACTTATATTTTAATCTTAGATCTAGTAAATAGGTATAATTCGTCTTGTACTTTTATCATGTGAGTGTTATTTTTTCAGATCTTGTTTTTTTCTTTTTCTTTTTCAGATCTTCCTTTTTTGTGGGCGTGGGTTGGGGATGTAGGACGGTGGTGGTGTTTGTCGATGATCGGACTAAAGTTATACTCATAAAAGATTAAAGTTACACTTTTAAAGGAACAAATTACACTCCTAAAGGCCTAAAGTTATACACATAAAGGACCAAAGTAACACCTATAGAGTAGTAAAATTATACTCATATAAGACCAAAGTCACACTCATATAGGACTAAAGTTACACTCCTAAAACTGTGTAAAAATTACATAAATTCGACCATAAAATAATAAAGTTACATAAACCCAAATTTTTATGGTAAAAATGACCTTAAAATACTAAAGTTACATTCTTAAAAATTGACCTTAAAATACTAAAATTATATTATTCAAATTTTTAAATACAAAATCACCTTAAAAGATCAAAGTTACACTCACAAAGTATCAAAGTTACACTCGTAAAATGTTAGAATTATATAAATTCAAATTTTTATATACAAAATCGCCTTAAAAAATCAAAGTTACACTCGTAAAGTATCAAAAGTTACACTCATAAAATGTTAAAAGATCAAACTTACACTCGTACAACTTAGAGTTACACTCATAAATCTCTGAAACTCAAAAGTGATTAATTAAGGCCTAGAGAAAGAAAGACAATTAATTAATGCATAGGTAATTGATTAGTGCTAAGTGTGTTTTTTGTTTTCAATCTCTACCATCCACATTGAAACATCTAATGGATGTGGTGAGGACTTATGGACTCAAAAGATAATGAGAACTCAATTGAAATTGACACACTCTCTCTCTCAAAAAAAAAAAAAAATATATATATATATATATATATATATCTGTGTGTGTGTGTGGGTGTGTGTGTGTGTGTGTGTGTGACAATGAGTCCTTTACATCTAATGAGTCCCAAAGTCCTATATGGACCTTTGAATGAAGGAGATGGGGGGATGAGATTCAATCAAAATGAAAGGCTACAAACTAATGTTGCCATACAATACTAATTAATCACTTACCTATCTTAATTAACCTCTCCCTTTCTCTCATTTCTTACAGCCTCTCTATCTCTCTATATCTCAATTCTCTATCATCTCACAATTATTTCTCTCATCTCACAAACCACATCAAAAATAAAACCAAATAAATCCCTCCCTCCTCCCCCCTCCTCCTCTCCACTGCCCTCCCTCCCTCCTCCGGCTACCGCACAACCACACCACCACCACCACCACAAACACCCTATTATCTTCCTCACTCACCAAACACCACAGTCGTCCAGATCTGAAGGTAGTTGTTGGCCACGCACCAACGTCATCCTTCCACTCTCCATCATCCTTCCTACACTTCACCACCCACATGCCACTACCACGTCGCCTCTGCCGCACCACCACCACGCTGCTGCCTCTCTCGCACCATCCCTCCCTCTACCACGGCCACACCTCCATCACCAACACTCACATACATACACTGACAAAACACAACAACCTCCCCCAAGCCACCACTACTTGTTGCTGCCTCACGCCGACACCAATTTCGTTCAGATCTGCTGCCTCACGCCGACACCAACTTTGTCCGAATTTTCGATCTGTTTTCTTTTTTTAAATTTATGATTTTTGTCTATAGTCTTAAGCACTTATGTATGTTATAAAAATGGGTTGGGGCATCTTGGCAAAATGTTGTTCAAAGGGTCCCATTAATGTGGGATCTTTATAACTAAGTAAAAGAGGATGATAAGAGAGGAGCATCATTATTAAGTATAAGTAATGGGTTGAACCTAGCTTTAACTTAAGTTTAGCTTTACCAGGGGCACTAAGAGACCCCCTCAGTTCGAGATTAAGGAGATTATGAATTACATGGATCGAATTTTTTCATATTTGTTTTGTTTATTTTTTTTTCCAGATCTACTTATTTTGTGGGGTTTGTTGAAGATGTGTTGTTGTTTTCAAATCTCTTTCTCCACTTTGCTTCATTCTCCAAATTTCGTTTCAATTAGTGTAGATCTACCATTATACTGAATTTTTGAAATAAAAATGAGGTGCTGTTGGATGTGGGTTTGTGTGTAACAACCCCATTTACTCGGGTGCCTCTAGCTAGGCCTCCCAAGTAAATAAGAGAGTTACCAACTCAGTTTCCTAAGGCAGTGTATAACAATGTAAAGCAATCCAAAGTACTTTAAATAAAATTAACCAACAAAGGTCTTATTACATTTGTCAATTGATTAAATTTGAACTTTAATATTAGAATTTACTACGCAGCGTAAATAACTAAAATACATAAATAAATTTTAACTCAACAGCTATGGTCCAAGTCTGGCTCACTTCCCAATGCTCCCAAGTCAGCTAACTCAAGTACCTGTCAGTCAATCTACTCCCCAATAATTGGTTCATCACAAGTGTTTACATAATACACAGTCAGCCAATCGGATGAGTAGGATAACTAAACCGTTGATATAAACAAGCACAATATATATATATACACACACACACACATACAGTCCGAATCAGGTGAGAACCACTAATATAATGAGAACCGTGAGAACCATCACTAAATATCAACTAAATCTCGATTCGAAAGTTTCGCTGAATCATTTAGCCTTAGCTTGGTTTGTTATGTACAAAAATTCATAACTGCACTAAAATGCGCTCTAGATGCATGAAAATGAGTACTAGGTGCATGAAAACTGTGAAATACAACAAAATTATTACTAGCTACATGAAAAATAATAATATGTATTTCGCCTCAATTTCCGTCAATAGTTTATAATCAAGAAATGTGTTATCTAGCCATAAAATTCTATGTCGAATCCAAATATGTCATTATTTTTTTAAAAACAATTTCATAAGATGGAATTCTCACAGTTCTCATTATATTGGTGGTTCTCACCTGATCACAATTCATATATATCCATACCCAATAATAATAACTAATGAAATATTCACAATTCCTTTTAACTGACCATAGTATATAATGCACATCACAACACAGCCAATAACTATCTTCCATTCCCGAGCTTGAGCCGAGTTTATCCTTCGAGGAAAGACCGATTCGTATCTTGGATCGAAAGATAAGAAGCTAAGAAGTAAGGTCGTGCCCTTAGTGAAGGTGTTATGGAAGTGTGGCAATGTGGAAGAGGAGACCTGGGAACAGGAAGCCTCCCTACGGAGCAAGTACCCGAGTTTATTCGCTTAGGTAATCTCCCTTACCCCAAGTTTCGAGGACGAAAAACTTTAAAAGGAAGGAAGATTGTAACACCCGTAAATTTTACTAATAGTTTTAAAAATAATTTCATAATTTAACTAA
>VHZZ01001875.1:31566-42067 GCA_009801015.1 Silene noctiflora | reverse complement strand
TGTAAAAATCTCAGCAAAATATTAATTATAGTTATAATAAATGCTATGGTATTTATTAGTTATATTAAATAAATATGTTTATTTGATTCTAAATTTATTAAAAAAAAATATTCTGATAAAAGTTCTAAAATGTAAATCATTATGTTTGTTGCAAAAATTATTATTTTCGATTGGATATGATGTCCTTTATATTAATTGAATTTTTTTTTATATGTATTGGTGCTTCAAGTGACTATCTCACAACATTTTACCTTTAAACAAAAAAATATTTTGAGAAAATTATAAAACTCAGACCATTATGGATATTGAGGACACAATCTGAATATATTCGTAAAAGTTATTTGATTTTAAATTAGATGGAGAAGGTGTAGATTTAACGCTCGACATTAAAAAAGAAAACAAAAAAAATTATTATCTTAAATATTTGTACAAAGATGCATTGTATATAAATTTATTGAATATTATGCTAATTATGTGCACAAAACTATTAGTCAAGAATACAAACACCTATACCTAGAAGAAACAAATTTCAATGCACTAAAAAAAGTATGTGTAAGTTCATTGTCTAGATACATATGAATGAACCTGATAATTTTAATACACCACGCATGTATCTATCGACCTACCTATACATATAAATATACGAAGTAGTATTCATTCCCTCATCATATGCATATGCATCTTACATTTAAAATACACATCTTTCAAAATTTTACCTACAAAAATGTCAAAATAAAACGCGATGCTTTTCATTATTTATCTTTTCATCGAATGCTAATTGATCATACCTCTATGTTGCATTTCGCACTTGATTGGTTCAATGTAATTAAGTGGTCAGACATACTTAATGAAGCTAATAAAAAAAACGGGTCTTTTACATGCTAAAGGGTCTATATTATCATTACTACAAAAAATGCTTCTTAATATATTTAAAATATTTACTCTAAACTCAAATAATAGACATGATTCACAACTGTTGAAAGATTTTTTCCGAGGAGCAAATTGCGGCTGAAGTTACTTCATACAAAGGAAATAATTCAATTCAATGTCATTTTTCTTTTCATAGCAACATTTTATTTGTTTCTTTTTAATCTAAACTTCAATTATAATTTTGTTTTTATTCAATTTTAGAGAGTAATAATTTTGTGTCGTAAAAGCTATGGAGCATATTCTAAAAAAACTATATAATAGATTGAGTGAGTGAGCGAGTACAATTTCTTATATAATAAATGTGAGTACCACTACCGTCTTCATATTATCTTGCTTAAATCACCATAATTTTTGGTTTATTTCAGATATAGCAAATTAGCAACAAAGATATCAAGTATAAAATTGAAAATGAAGGTATTAAGAGGCCATACTTTAAGGAAGACAACCTTCGCTCATAATTAAAATACTATCTTAATTTTATTGATACTTCTATATAAGATAAAACACATTTTTTTAAAATATAATAAATTTATTTTATGCATGAGAGAAAATTGAATGACCAAAAATAGAAATGAGTGAAATCAAATAAATTACTCCTTTTTTTTCAGTTAGTGGATTATACATCCTATGTACTACCACCAATTTTATAGTTATTGAGCATTATAATAAAGTTTCTTAGTTTTGTTTTAAAAATTATGAGTTTTATTATAAAGTTTCTGAGTTCATTTACTTAGATAATTAGCTCAAAAAATGACAATAAAACTCAAAAACATTATACATAAACTTAGTTAAATTTGAGTTTTGACAAGAAAATAAATAAAATTTAACATATAAAGTTTCATAAGCTCAAAAAGAATACACATGCTCAAAAACAAATATAGTATGAGGTAGTACATCCGATGTATGTTCCTTTTTCTCCTTTTTTTCGGGCTGTATTTAAGAACTAAATTACTTCCTAAAATGAAATTAAATTAGGAATTTATGACACAATTACGCTTAAATTGATGTCATTAATGTTTAATTTAAGCTTTCCATTCCTTTTTTTGGTACCTTAAATACAACCCTAAGGTTCGTATTTATCATTTTCCCTTTTTTATATCGTTTTATATTATTGCGCAAAAATTAAAGAATTATTGGAAAATAAAATATTATTAATAGGTCTTATGAATGTTCTTTGAAAGTAGGAAAATAAACGTTTTCACTAATTTAATTGTTTAAATTACCTTTTTTCCTAATTTTTAGTGCTTTGAAAAATGAAAAGAACATGTAATACATGGAAAATTGTAATTGTTGTATCACATGAAAAAAAATTAATTCTTCCGACAAAAACTTATATAAAGAGTGGTTGTAGATTTAAAAAACGACTTTTCAGCAATAATGGTGATAATTATAAAAAGAGAGTGGTTGTATAACAAAACACATTGGAAATACGTACCATGATATGTATATCTTTAACAATAGTAGATAACAAATTATAACGCGAAAAGCTATRTACATACAAAATCGAATTACATATCACAATTTCGTGTGGTATAGATATTGTTGTAACAAGAATGTATGTGAACTATGACATGACTTYAATGTGAATACTCTTATATTCAAAACAAAAATAATGGTAAAAAAGATGTGAGAAATTTGAAAATACAATTATATTTTTAATTACTATTCTCAAATAAATATCATATACGGAATACCTCATTTATAAAAATTCATCGGGTATAATTAACTATCATCTATTTTTTTTAATAATTAGAACTACGTATATATTTTTTAATTGAAATACTTTGAAGTTAAACGTAAAAGCTTAGATTTGAAAAATGTTAAATTTATTTCTATTTCTACGTATATCTTAAAATTTACTCCATATATAAATTATATTATTTTACTTTAATTATATAATAATAATATAAAAATAGACCGCGCGAAGCGCGGGATACTAGCTAGTTTCTCCTACAGGTGAGCACACACCACTTTCAGTCAAACTCGACTTCGAGGTGACTAATAATGCGGCAGAATATGAGACCTACCTTATAGGTTTAGAAGCAGTAGTCAGTATTGGCATCAAGAGACGTCGAGTCCATGGTGACTCATCCCTCATTATCAACCAGATCAGATCATGGAAATTACGGAGCGAAAACCTCGCACCATATCAATCAAGGGTAGATGAGGTGGCTCAATTGTTTGATCAAATGACTTACTTACACCTACCAAGAGAAGAAAACCAATTTGCAAACACTCTTGCGAAACTTGCATTCCTCATTAACATATCTAATAATATGGTAGATATGCCCTTATGCGCCAAAAGGCCATTTGAACCAGCCTATATACATCTCCAAACTGACTAGGAGGAAAATCAAGAGTAGCCTTGGTACCAAGCCATTCTAAATTACAAAATCAATGGTGAATCCCCACCGATCATGGACAAGAGGGGACGACGAGCTATAACTCCCAATACGTCCTGAATCAAGGAAAAATATATAAAAGAACGCCATAAGGCGTTATCTTGCTTTGCCTCGATCTTTGAAAGAAAAGAAAGTAATGGATAAAGTCCATGACGGATAATATGGTCCTCACATGAGTGGGCCAATGATGGCTAAGAAAATCATTCATTAAGGATACTACTGGACGAGCATGGAAACAAACTGCATCAAATATGTCAGACATTGCCACAATTGCCAAATCTTTGAGAACGTGCAACACGTTCCACACTCCTTGTTATACACAATGACATCACCCTGCCATTCTCCACTTGAGCAATAGACATCATCGGAAAAATAACTCCAGCTGGGACGGGAGGCTATTGTTACATTTTAGTGGCAATAGACTATTTCACTAAATGGGTGGAAGCTACTTCCTATACTGATCTAACATCCAAGCAACTGGCTAAGTTCATATAACCCAACATCATTTGTCGATATGGGTGCCCACATGATATCATCAGTGACAACGGTTCTCATTTCCATGCTGAAGCTGCACAAGTTCTTACTAAATACAAAATCCAGCATCATCATTCCTCACCATACCGACCCCAAACCAATGGAGCTGTAGAGGCAGTAAATAAGAATGTTGTCATGATCCTAAAGAAAATGATTGATAATTATATGGTATGGAAGTTGTAAAACCAATAGAACTAGATATCTCATCTCTACGAATTCTACTCGAAAGTCAAATTGCAGAAGATGAGTGGAATAGAGAACGATATGAAGAACTCATTCTCCTGGATAAGAGACGATTACGTGCCCTACATAATGTTCAAACATATCAATCGCGAATCAGAAGAGCTTTTAACAAGAAATTCAAACCTTGGCACATCAAATAAGGAGACTTAGTCCTTAAATCGGTTCGAGCTCTTTTACCAGTAGACCCAAGAGGAAAATTTAAACCTAATTGGGCAGAACCTTACTTAGTCAAAACAATATCCTCGGGTAGTGCGGTTAGAATCACAGACCTGGACGGGAATGAATTCTTTAACCCAAATAACCCAGGCTAACTTAAGAAGTATTACCCTTAGACTAGGTCCAAACGCGCCACTCATGACCCACGTGCCTCTTATGTGACACGTTTCATAGCACATGTCATCGTCCTCTTTCATGTTATCTTGATCTTGTATTTTAAGCATTTTTCATTATCATCCTCGTTATCGTCAAATTCTTTTTGTGGACATGGGCCACCCATCCGCACGCACCCGCGCGTTGCTATGTTTGATACTTATGATTGACTCGGGAAACACATAGCATGTATACATACGAACAAGCCTTATAACGGTATCCTGAGTGCTTTAAAGGCGTTTTATGTTTTAGAAGTATGGGTTGTCACACCAAGCTATCAAACCCTGGTCTGTGGAAAGGTCCTGACTAAACATGAGTAAAGCCGGTTCCTAGTTCCATTTCCTTGAGTAGTGAAAGCTCTCGATACAAACATGAGTAAGCATCGTGGTGTGGTTGACGTCAATTACAATCCATATACTAGGAGACAATTTAGAATTTGCACCATCGAGACGAGATAATGGTCGAATCGGTTTAGTTAAGAGCCTAGGAAGGCTATCTGAAACGACCTAAGAAGGTCGAGTAATGAAAACTAATAATTGTCTCATACAAACTATCCCTAACAGTGTTCAAGTTTCGCCCTAGGTAACATTAGACTTAGTCTAAGTGTATCTTCCCCAGCACAGTCGCCAAACTGTGGACATGGGCAACCCGCGCCGCGCGCACCCACGCATTGGTATGTTTGAGGCGGCGGTACTTCTCCCACGGAACTTTGTGTTGACAAAGCTTGTCATGGGCCGTTACCAATTTAAAAGGCATTGAAATTGGTGAATGGTTTGAACAAGCCTGCATTTGTGGAGTCGCCACCAATTTTTGTGGATAATTGGATTCGTTCAAATACTTCGCGTCACGTCAAGACACAAAGTACTGACATAAACGCTAAGAAATTTTTCGCCCTTACATTCCATATCTAGAATGACTCTCGCGATGCCCATGAACACTGTTGTTCACAAATATCTGAGTAAGGGGTGAGGGTACGTATTAGGAAGCTCATACTAGAACACCTAATCCCGCCCACCTCGATAGCAGCCTCTACTAATGATCAAGGAATGTCATTTATATTTGATATTTCATTAGTTATATGCATGGAATGCAGCACCCACGTTTTAAACTAAGTCGGTTAACACATAAAGTTAGCAAGCCATTAGGTCAAAGTGGATACTTATATTCATTTACATGCGAGAAAGAAGCAAAACAAATGAAGTAAATAAATTACATTACAATGAATGAAAGACAAATCTACGCCATAAATACGTCAAAAGGGATTTAGAAAAAGGAATAAAAGGAAATAATATAAAGGAAACAAAATATTAAATGCGAGACATAAGGTGATAATACGAATAATAGTTAATTGCAAACTAATTAGAATAGTTACGTCAGAACGAGACGAGTACAGAGACAGAAGCTAGCCCAGAATAGGTGCAACACGTGTTTCGCCCTCTGTAAGAGGCGCATTACTTTGTGCGACTGTTCTAGAGTGGGATTTTGACTATGAAAGTCAGACTTGCGTTTTGTTAATGTTTGTTGGTTGATATAAGTGTATTATTAATACTAGACTCGAGGTTGATGTGATTTATACAGTTTACATGCATAGGAAAGATCGTCATAAAGCATAAAATATATATAAAAGTCTAATTTTAATAGTTTGATATGGAAAAAATTGGGCTATCAAAAATACAGGTTTGAAAAGATGACAAAAACCCAGAAATATTGGATTATAAGGGATTTAAGTCGAAAATAAAAGGAAAATAAACTGTAAACAGAAAAGAAAACAAAAAAGACGAATCAATTAGTACTCGAGGAAGAAGAAGAAGAGCACCAACAGACTAGGTGCCTCTGGAAAAGGCGCAGCGGATGTTGCGTCTGTTTCAGAAGGCGCCTTTGCTGATACGATTCTTCTCGACGGTCTTTCTCTGATGATTCATCAAAAAGGTATGAAAACCTACGGTTTTAAAGATATATTTATGGCGTAGACTCTTACATAAGATTAAATACATTAGATAAAATACAAAGCGGGATTTACACCCTCAGACTTACATGTTTACAAAGCGAAAAACGACTTAATTCGACGATGTAACGAAGATGCCCTTGAAAAAGAATTTTATAAAACGAGTTGATTAATTATTTAGGTTGATTGAGTGTAGTGGTCAAATTGGTTGGTCTATGCAAAATGTGACTGGTACCTAGAATGATATAGGCTTACGTGGTCGAGAATGCTTAAGCACGAAGGCGTCGCAGCAATAGCATGTGGTCTTAGAATGCAAAGAGAGAAGAGAAGGGGCGAACACTCGCGTAAAGAATATGTGAGGCGAAGGCCTCTATTTATACTAGGCAAGAAATAGAGTTTCGGAAAAAGATTTAGAAGAGTCACGGCAAAATTAGGAAAGAAATAAGCCGATTTTGATTTTCAGCTGAGAAACACCCTGGGGAAGAGGCACAGCAAATGATGCGTCCTCTCTAGGGCGGTTGCCTACGCTGCAAGAAAGCGCGTTGACAGACTGTCGTATTTTAGGCGTAACTTTCTCTACATGAAAGACTCACATTAAGGTGATTTCGGTAGCGTGGAATGCTAAGAGAAATATCTAGAATTTTCTATTAAAAAGCAGAGACCCAAAAAAGACGGTATCAACTTGTAAAATGAGCCTAAAGGTCGGGTTGTCGTATTAAGCTAAAATGAAATGCACATTTTTTAATGTAAACATAAATTTAGCCTAAGAAAGTGAAATGGGACCAAATGTGAGACATAATCTCGACATATTATCATATCCTTACCTTTTGCAAGCATATTTCTTTTGACTCGGGATTTACGGTCTCAGGTTTCAGAGACGGTTTTGACTCCAAACTCCAAATGCACTCTAATTATTGTCAAAACGACCGTATCGGCACGTAGATGACGACAAAGGGGTTGACACGACCATTTAGGCAATCATTTGTCGACGAATTAATGAAATGTCATAAAATCGCTTCATATATTGAACATGCGGTCCAATCATCACTGAGTGTTTAGCGAAGGGTGCAGAAACGAGGTATCTACATTTTTGCATATATTTCGAACTATGTTACGGGTTTGATTTCATCATTATACGGTGAATACGTACGTAATCCCTCACGAGATACAACCCAAAATAATTCTTTTAAAAATGTGCAAATAGAAGGACAAGTGCTTTGGCATTTGAAATTCGAAAGGATAAGCAAAAAAGGGGACATAATTGATTAAAGCTTTCTTAAACTTGCAAAACTGTTTATTCATTAATAATAATATGCCAAATAATAATAAACAAAATACTAAAACTGAAAATGCTAAGCTAGGATTCTAAAAATCCCGCCCATTTATTACAACAAATAATAAATGCTAATACAAAAACTATAAAGACTTAGGCTACTCTTCCA
This sequence comes from Silene noctiflora, assembly GCA_009801015.1. Classification (NCBI taxonomy): domain Eukaryota; kingdom Viridiplantae; phylum Streptophyta; class Magnoliopsida; order Caryophyllales; family Caryophyllaceae; genus Silene; species Silene noctiflora. The sequence continues at coordinate 34,202 of VHZZ01001875.1, read as the reverse complement.
TCTTTCCTTTGCCTTTGTCATTTTTATCATATTTCTTGTCTCGACCTCGAGGTGGATGCTCCTGCATTATTTCAGACCTAATTACCAAAGGTCTTTCTCGTGGTCTAGCATTTTCATTCCTATCCACCACCATTCTTTCTGCAGGAGGAGCTCTCTTCGGTTTCTTCTTTGGATGAACGACTTGGAATCCACCTTCTTCCTCTCTGATGTAAAATAAGTAGATTTGAATGAACGAGTTTGAAGTAGGTAAATTTGCAGCGGAATTTGTAGTTGTAACGTGTGGATTGTTGATGGTATTGGGATAAATAGYCGTGTGAATTGGACAAGGAACADGATAGATTAGCGAATCTTGTTCTAACCTCGCAAGGTTATAGCTCGATTTGCTATAACTCAGCCTCGCAAGGAAGAGTCCTAATCTAATCTCGCAAGATTAAATGCAAGTTTAACAAACTGTAAACTATTATTGAATTCTGGAAAAATAACGTGTATCTTATGATCATACACGTCCCTAATTTATACTCCTACTCGACGTCACAATCCGACTCGAGTTCTAACTCCTTAGCTTGCAAATTAACCTACCTATGCTTTCCTAAACTAACTAGGAAAGTTATTAAACAATAAATAAAATAAACAATCAGATTTAAAGACTCCTAATTAAACTAGGATTAGGAAGTAAACTAACTTTCCTAATCTTATTTGAAAACAGGAAATTAAACTAAGTAATCCAATCCTACACGATTTAGGGAACCGTGCATTCCACATGGCCTAGGGAACCGTGAGGAACAGCTCACGTTCCAGCAGCAGCTCTCACGTTCCAGCATGTCATTCGTTGCCTTCCCAACTCAGCATTAACACACTATTCGAACCAAGCTCGAAACCTTTTACTAGTTGAATCACATTTCGACTAATTAGGATCTCATTTGCTTGTTCCGAGTATGCTCCTGCATCACTCTCCCTCGGTCAAATACTTCTGGTTCTCCTTGGCTACTTCGCAGATTTTGTAGTCAACAGTCTCATGCTTCCTTAGCTTCTCCCTTTCCTCTGAAGTGCTAGCTTTCGTCCATTGCATATATGAATCGGATACCCATCATGAACCAACAGGAGTAGGTATATACCACATATTCCTCTATGCCCAACGAAGTGTTCACTCACGACAGGAGTCAGTGGTGTGCGCCAATGCTATCTGTGGAACGGTATCCAACTTGGCGATCTTCTGTCTTAGGCCAACTTGTCTCAGCAGACTCTTCGGAAGATAGTGACCATAAAATCAAAACCTAGAACGCGAAAAGAGTGCGTAGGATCAAGGCTGGATGCACCTGTCAATGCCTTGAGATGCCACCATGGAACGATTCATCTTATGAGAAGCCCACCTCCATTCTTCAGTTTTTTTTCCCTATAATTGCAAACTCGAGTGAAATCTACCATGTATAGCCTCGTCCTCATCAAAATAGACCTTGAACGATAGCCAAACACATCGACTAGGGGCTCGATCAATCGAAGTCTCTCCATAAGCCAAATCTATCAAAGAAAAAATGAGGAGATGAATAAAAAAAAAAAAAAAAAAAAAAAAAAAAAAAAAAAAAAAACCAAAAAAAAAAAACGCCGAAAAAAAAAAGAAAAAAATCACCTGAAGAATTATAGGACTTCCTAAATACGACATCTCGCGATTAGCCTTTCCATTATCTAGACCAAGGATGGTCTCTCCTAATGCTAGCCAAGTTAGGCTCCTGCGCAACTCCATTTGCTCCACAATTCCCTAGAAACAAGGGTCTCCCCTCATTTCAGCATCAACATGGCCCTTCAAGACATAGCAATGGATAAGGCAAAATTGAAATGCTCGGCACCTCGCCACATATGAGATGGAAGGGTCCTCCCAATTTATGAAACGATCTAGTAGAACGAACATTTTTACACCCTTTGAAGTGACAAGACGGTCTACTTCGGCTTTGGTGAACCCTAGAAGGTCCCTAAATTTATTCTTATACCCTTGGGAGTTAGGAGGAAATATAGGCAAGCTTTCAACATCCCACCCCCAACTGCTGCAAATTCTTCGGGAAAAGGATATATTTCTCCTCCTAGAAATGCAAAAACGTGAAAATATGGGTTCCAATACTCCAAGCTTGCATCTAAAAAGGGCTTCACCATCTTTACTTTCTTGAAACTACTGATTTGACCAATATTAAAGCCGGCCATATGATGCTTCTCTACGTTGGTAAACTCATTTGTCCATTGTTTGAGATGGGATTCAAAGGCACCCATTTTTGTAAGAATTTGTGAAGATTTGGTATGTATGTTATACTACGGAATTACAGAAAAGAAAATTGTGAGAATAAGAATTCACTCGAGGTCTCTATATATACTATTCGAGCTTTCCTAATTCCGCTCAGGAATAGACAGGCCCAAGAGAAAACGCAACACTAGCTGCGCCTTTGACGAGGTGTCAACCCCTATCAAAAATACCCTTGGTACAACAAAAAAATGTAGTATAAAGGGGTCGAATTCCACAAAGACGTAACGAATTTTTCTATGCTAAAGTTTGGTAGTCTTTCTATCCTAAGGTCATAAGATGATGATTGGTTGATTGGTATGAAGGAAATTATAAGCAAAAGCTATAAATAAATATAAAAGCTATATGA
>VHZZ01001873.1:91039-104097 GCA_009801015.1 Silene noctiflora | reverse complement strand
TCCTACACGGTTTAGGAAACCGTGCTCTCCTATACGGCCTTGGAAACCGTGCTCTCTAACTCTTTCCTCGTCGCTGCCCTATTGCACCCGCATCAGAAACTCCATGCCCATCTCTCACCTGTTTTTCACTGATGATTCGATTTTTCTCATCGAAGGGAAGGATCGCTATTGTTCCCATCTTTCAAGTTTACTCAAAGAGTATTGTCAGGGGGTAAGTCAACCATTCTGTTCAGTCCTAGCTCGCCATTGGATTCACGAGAAACTCAATGGCATCTTTCAACATTACCTCTACCTCTAGATTAATTTGATAAGTACTGCCTCTAGATTTAGATTTGGTAAGTACATGGGAGTTGGGTCTCCTTGTGAAATTTGGTAATTCAAAAGGAGAAACATTCAGAGATATAATCAACTTGTTAGAAAGTGTTCCTCGTCCTGGAATAGCCTACTTCTGTTACCTGCTGGTAGACTATTCTGATTTCTTTCATCCTATCCACCATCTCTATTTATTTTCTATCAATCTTTAAGATTCTGGTAAGTGGGCAGCTAAGATTGATTCTTTACTTACACATTTTTGGTGGGTGGGATGTAGAAATAAATATACTATTCATTAGTGTAGTAAGCTATTCACCTGCATGCCTAAAGGAATGAGAGGGGTTTGGATCAGAAATACTAAGGGCCTTGACAAAGCTCTACTTCTAAGCAGGCTTGGAATTTAATTAGTGATCCCTCGTGTCTCCTAAGTTTGATGGTAGGCACTAAATATGGAGTAAAAGTTAATCCCAAGGTAGTCGGATACCATTCCTCCAATAACAGTAGCTCTTGGGGTTGGAAGGGTTTTTTGTGGGGCATCAGTCTCATTGAGCTGAACATTGCTTGGTTCCCTGGACGTCTCTCAAAACTTAATGTGTGGGCTATCAATTGAGTTTTTGGGTTTCCATCATTGCCTATACATGCTTCCCTCCTCCCCGAGAATCTGTCCCTGTTTCATATGGAAATTGGTCATCTTGTTTCTTCTGGAGGATCTTGGAATGGTGCAATGAGTAATCTCTTTTTCCATCTGGATTGAATTAATAAAATCTTGGCTGTTCCGATCAGTGACGTTGATCTGAAAGACGCTTTGTGGTGTAAAAATACGACTAAGGGCGACTACTCTGTCAAAGATGGCTACAAATGGGCACTAACTGAGGTTATCAATGAATCGGATACTGATAAGGATTTAAGTAGAGTACATGAGGATTTTAATACATTCATTAAGAAAAAGTTGTGGAAATTATCAGGACCACAATGTGGCGGATCTTCATCTGGAAATAACTTACTGATTCTTTTCCTGTGGGGTCAGAATTCAGGAAAAGGGATTTGAATGTAGGATGTTATTGCGTGCACTGTGAGGACGGACAAGAACTTGAGACCCAGGAACATCTGTTTAGAGATTGTCTTGTTGCTGATGGGCTGGTAGTTTGTTAGGCATAAGAACTTCTGTGGATCCCCATGTTAATTTTTTAGAACATGGATTATTGGATGGTTTAGTTTATTCTATTCCGTCAAAGACTACAATTTATAAGTTGTTTCCTTCATCTTCCTTGTGGAGCATATGGTATCATAGAAATGAATGTTTGTTTGGTAAGGGTCCATCTAATTCTTTTGGAGCTATGAAGAGATATGAGTCTATCCTTGCTAATGGTCTTAGCACCACCTCGTCAAGTAGTGGTATTTCTCCCGCAGCCTTGGGCTGTGAGGATGATGATTACGGTATGATGAATTCTATTAGAAAGGGGACTTCTTTCCGTGTCATAGGTTCGTCTTGCTCAACCCTATTACATTCATGAAGGTAGATGCGGCTTGGAATAAGGAATTTTATCTGGAATTGGTTGGATAGCTCGAATAGGTATGGAAGGTATTATTGTCAAGAACGAGTTTTAGACCTGGGCGCAGTGTCCGGAGATTGCTGAAGCTACGGGGGTTAGACGGGCTATCCAGTGAGGTAGGGATCGTCATCTCCTTCACGTCATCAGTGCATTGGATTGTATCCTTGTCATCTCGCAGATTCTAGCGGTCGTTTCGATTAAAACACAACTTGAACCCATCATGGTTGAGATTATTAATTCTGCCAAGTATTTTCATTGTCTCTCTTTTAATTATATTATATTTCTAGAAAGTTGAATGATGTAGCTCATCTACTAGCCAAAATGCTATTAAATTCTATTAATCTTGTTTTCCATTTGTCAAAAAAAAAAAAAAAAAAAAAATTAAGTAAAGTTATCTATTGAGTGGCAACAATCTGGATATACATTTAAATTCGTCGCCAAATGTTCCACTGAAGTCAGCAATGGAGTTGCAAAAGTTGATTGATATTTTAAAGCTAATAATGGAGATTTCAGGAAGAAGAATTTTGGTTTAAGTGTTTTCTTGTGTTGGGCTATAAAGTAAGGTAAGAGAAAATATGGTGAGTGGTGTGATGGTATTATAATTAAGTGCAGTTTGATTACTTCCTATCTTTGTTTTTTGGCCGGAGTTGTTTTCTTATGCAATTTGAAACAAATGTTCATGAGAGCTATATATTTTCATTATTTTTGCAGAGATATGGGTTTTCAAAATGACGTATAGAAAATGTGTGTTATGAATTTTGTCAGTATTTATCACGCCTAGTGAACTGCAAATAGAGTCTAAATTGTTCTATTCATCTGCAGGATCCTAGAGGTTTCAACAAGTTCTTTTAAAGAAGATTTCGATTCAGTAGCTTCAGATTCTATAAAGGACCCCTTGCACTATGCTAGGAATCTACTTGAGTATTGTTGCTTTAGGGCACTTTCTCTGTCAATGCAAGTTGCTGGGTATTTGGCTGATAAGAAATTTCGTCGTTTGACGTTTGATATGATGCTTGCCTGGGAGTGTCCTGCTGCTGACAGCCAGCCATTGCTCACTGTAAGGAGTTTAATTCATTTTATTTATTTTTAGAAATTGCAAAGTCGGATTTCAACTTGTTGATTGTCTAGTTTCATTTGAGCTGTTCAGAGGTCATAACGGATTCACCGATCTTCAACTTGAATTCCATTCTCACCAGGACAGAAATCTAAACACTGGGGTCAAATGCTCCTGGAATCCTCCGATTATTTGGATTACTCCCTTCAAATCCATGTGCCCCATAAATTCAAAAACTCTTTCAAAAAGAGGTGGGACCAATGCCCTTGGATTTAGGTCATCCAAACCAACTTATATTTTGAAAAGATAAAAACACCCTAAAGTATATTAATTTGCTTTTTTTTTTTCAGTCTTAGATTCACCAGCCACTTGACATATGGGGTATATTCTTTCCATTTGTCCATTTTTTGAAACTTGTGCCATATTCAATTGACTGCATCCAAATAATTTGAGGAAGTAATTTACAGTATTTTTTATGTTCCAAGTTGAGCTTATTGTTTGCTTCTGGGACAGCATTGATGCTTTATACCTACTTTAGCCTCACTGTGCTGGATAACCTTGTCGCAGGTGGACGAAGATGCTACTGTCGGACTGGAGGCCTTTTCTCGGATAGCTCCTGCAATCCCTATAATTTCTAATGTAGTCATTAGCAAAAATCTTTTTGATGTACTTACTGCTTTGTCTGGTGGGCGCCTTCAGTATTCTGTCTATGAGAAGTACCTTGTTGGTTTAGAAAGGTAGCATTTTTATGACTCCTATTGTCTACTGCCTTCTAGCTACAATTTAAGATTGTTTGTGCTCGATTTTTTACCCAAACTTATTTGGTTTCAGATTGTCTAAGATATTAAATTCCCGATTAGATTGTGTAATGTAATTTATTTATTTCTCCATTCTAAGGTGTAGATGTTCTAAGAACCTCATTATGAGTTTCATGGCAATTCATTGCTTTGGAAAATATGAAAGAGTCAATATATTCTATCATATTAGCAGACTGGATCTACCTACTTTGCTTGTGGGATTTATCATTACCCACAAAAATGGCATTAGTTTGTTCATATATGTTTGCGGTCACCATTTGTCAACTGCCTTAACCCGAGAATGTTTGTGTGGACAAGGTTTATTTATTTCCAGTCTCATTATGGATAAACTACATATATGGTTGGTTTCCTCAGTAGTTAACTCAAGGGAAGGTTCTACAGGCGGTATCATAATCATCTTTTATACAATGTGCTTATATAATATTATCTGTTGTGTTAGTTTGTAAGTATGTTCTAGTTTTGTTAATTTCTAGGTGGGCGTGTGTGTTTGTGGAGGGGGTGTTGATTCGCTTAATTCTCCAACATCAGTCACTTTTATGTGCAGCTCAAAATTTATAAATATTTAATCTACCCAGCATCTTTCCTTGTTGGACCTATTTCTTTTGGCTTCTGCTTGTCCTGCGTCACTGCCTTTCCCCTGAGAAATTGTGGCTTTAATGACTAACTTAGAGGTGTATAATCTTCTTTTAGAAGGTTTATTTGTAGCCTAGGATACTAGTTAACAATTAACAATATTTGATTGAATACTGATCTCTGTATGTCATGGTTGGTTGCATAATTGATCTCTGCTCTTACCTGCTATATGTTTCATTGAAGGGCTATCAAGAAATTGAGGACGCAATCTGAATCGTCATTGCTGTCTGAACTACGGTCAGATAGAAGTGAGAAGATAGTAGAACTGGATGGTACTGTAACAACCCAACCAGTTCTTCAACATGTTGGAGTTTCTACATGGCCAGGTAAAGCTATTGACATTTTCTTTTATGAAAGCTATTTGTATGTATATTTTGGAATAGCATAGGAACACTATTACTGATCTGTTGGAATAGCATAGGAACAGTACATATATTGCAAGCATGCCCGTGCGCGTGCATCATATTCTGATTTTTCTGTTTTTTGATTACATGGTTCAGGGAGGCTAATTCTTACGGATCATGCACTATATTTTGAGCCTCTCAAAGTTGTATCTTATGATAAAGCAGTACGATATGACTTAGCAGGAGAGCTGAAACAGGTTATCAAACCCGAGTTGACTGGTCCATGGGGCACACGACTTTTTGATAAGGCTGTCTCATACAAGTCCATTTCCTTGTAAGTAAAACCGTACAGCCTTCATCTCAGAGTTATTCGCATTTGGCTTTGCTTCTCAACTGATGTCTACTTGGACATTCAATTTCTCCAAACATATGTAGAGTGACACCGTAATGTATCGCATGTTTGGCTAACACAAAAGACCCGTTTTCATATTATCATTACAATTTTCTTTTATTATTGTACATTGTCAAAAGTTATCTGTCAACATCGAAATCGTTTGACCACCAAAGTCAAAAGGAGACTATATAGATGGATAAAACAAGTACATATTAATACTTTTATAAAGATGACTACTTCTATGTGTTTGACAATGCTATTGCCCTTAAGTTATTGAGCCGTCTTGTAAGATTTGGTGAGTAATGTGTTTCTTTTCATTCTTCTTAGATCAGAACCTGTAGTGATGGAGTTTCCTGAGCTTAAGGGGCATAGTCGACGAGACTATTGGTTGGCTATTATTCAGGAGGTTTATTTTGTTCATAGATTCATCCGCAAGTTCAAGATAGTCGGCATTGGACAGGAAGAAGCTCTTTTAAAAGCAGTGTTTGGGATTCTGCGTTTACAGGCAGTTCAAGATATGAATTCCGTGGGCCCCTTTCGCTCTGAATCTCTTCTCCTTTTTAATCTTTGTGATCAACTTCCTGGAGGAGATACGATACTTGAAACTCTGGCAAAAATGTCTGCCTCAAAAGAATTCGACAGGATTAATAGCCCTCGACTAAAAACTGGCTTGTACTCGACCTCGGCACTGGCTATTGCTTCAAATTTGGGATTTGGATTTGGTTCCAGTGATCATAACAGTCTTTCACTGATTGTTGGTGAGATAGCAGTGGGGGGTATGACTCCTCTAGAAAAGGCGGTTAATGAATCCAGAAGTAGCTATGAAAAGGTGGTCATGGCACAGCAAACTGTGGATGGAGTTAAAGTCGAGGGTATTGATACCAATTTGGCAGTTATGAAGGTACTTCTCTACATGCCAATCCCTTTCATTTACAGATATGCACTTGCAAGCTATCCCTTTTTGCCTTTATTTAATAGTATCCGACAAACCAGGTTCGAATCGGATAACTCATAGCAATGTGAACATGCTTAGCTGTCCATATTTGTCAACTGTCCCTCAATCTTATAAAGCTTCCCCATTGTGTTCAAATTAAATGTTCTACTATTAACATGAAATATCGGCGTTAATTCTTAACAATAAAAGCAAGTCACAGTAAACAATCCTTATATATGGTGATTAATGGATTTATATAGTCAAATGGTGCTTCTAGTAACGTGTATTATATACTCCCATTGTGATACTGTTTTTAAGATGGGTACCATATGTTTTCTCGTTGTTCACACAGGGCTGTCCAGGATGATCCACCTATTATACAAAATTTTTTAGTTGATTTTAGTACGATTAGATGCCAAAAGACTAAAAGGTGGGCCTTCTAGAAATAATATATAGACCAACATGTGTTGGAAAGTGTAGGTAAATCCATAAATTTGATTGGTTACCGTGATATTAAATATCAGTTTGGCACTTGATAACAGAATCAGTGGCACATCTTGAAGTTGTTCCCCGAGCTATGAAATACTGTTGCAGTATGGGTCAAAATCTTTGTAACGCTCTCACAATGTGGTGTCACAACTTAGATTTAATACCTATGTTACTCCGACTCGGCAGAGAAGTGTCGTGTCCAATACGTATCGAAGTGTCTGACACGGAATTTTGCAAATTTGGCGATACGGGATGTCGCCCATGTCGGTTAAACGAGTGCCTGACCAATTTTGTAGGCACGGATACGACACGTCTCATTAATTTTGTTGGAAGTTTTCATTTTGTTTTTTCAAATGTGAACCCTATACATTACGGAAATCTCTTTTAGTGTGTTTTTACATGAAATGAAAACAACTTTATCTGGTGAAACTGAAGAAGAAAAGTAGAACAAAGTTGAATAATTAAAAGTCACTTGTTAAGATGTTTAAAAAGCTTTTTTGGGTTATTATGTAGTTTGGTCCTGGAATCTTTCATGATAATCACACATCCCTGGTATTTGGGCGGTGGTGGTTTCTAGGGAGGGAAAACAGTTGGATGAGTGAGAAAGAACTATATTTTCTAATTTCTATAGGTGACTATATCAACATTGACTAAGTCACTCCCACAGAGTCCCACCTTGCCTCTATTCTACTTTCTGTTTGTACATAAAAGTGATATCGAAGCAGATAGAGAAGCTCAGGAATGTTTAATTCATTAGTTCAGAACAGAATTTAACACCTTAATAGGGGCTGGAACTCATTGACAGTATTTTATGATACATGCCTCACTGAATCGAACACCTTCTTTGTGAGTGATCACGGGGGATCACGGATAACAGATTTGGCTAGGTTACTTGGGATCGTGTTGCTTGCTTCCTTCTTTTTGTTTCACATCGCAAGAAAGATTCCGTGATCACTTACATAGAAAGGTGTTTGATTATCTAAAAACAGAACTTTTTGTCATCATCTTTAAAATCAACTTATCGTCAAAATCTTAATACATTTTGCAGGAGCTGCTTTCCCCATTGGTACAGCTCAGCATGTATATATTGTCTTTGGCTTATTGGGACGAGCCGCTGAAGTCTATGGTTTTCTGTGCATTCTTCACATATACCATTTTCAGGTACTATTTCTGCAACTGACCTTTTAACTGGTGGCTTGCTATGTCGAGTATATCACCGTAGAGTACTAGATATTTTGTGGAGTGATTTACCCATTTTGAAGATGTTGTCGCTTCTTATTGATTTATGCGTTGCTTGAGCATCTAGATACATATGTGTGGAATATCCATTAGATTGAAATTTGGAGAGAGATTTTGTTTTTGGTTCACACTTCACAGATGAAATTTCGGAAATATTGAGTTGGGAGATTATACTGCTGGTGAGCTTAGAACCAGTCACTTTCGTTTGATAGTTAGTCAAATAACCTTAATAAAAATAATGCAAACGAGTTTACTAACACATTTAATCCTTTTTATCAAATATCACTGTTTTTTGACGTGTCAAGTTTCTTATAATGAGGACAAAGGCTCACTATTGTTTAAAACAAGCAGAAATGCTCGCACAACAGTTTCAGCTTCTCATATTGTGAAATAATTAAGTCCTGCAATTTTCAATGCAACTTCACAAGGGGTCATATGAAAACGGTCTGTGTATTTTGAAGATAAGGGTAAGGTTGCGAACATTTGCGCCCTTAGCCCCTAATGCCCTTTGAGACACTAGGTTAATCTTGTTGGCTGTTTGTCACGTGTCTCCTTAACTTGCATGTATTAAATTACCTGACTTATTGGACAGAAATGTCTACACAGCAGGGTTGAGTTTTTGTTTAGAAGCAACTCACCAATATATATGAGAGCATTATCATTTTACTGGTGGTAAAAGAGTCCATACAGGTCAAGGCAATAGGAGCGGAATATTCTTAAACCAAAGGAACTAGGAAATATTGTTGTTGATGGTGAACCGAGGAATGCTATGGAAAAAGCATTACAGTTACTTCGTAAAGGGAATTGTTGTCCATCTCCACCTTATGGTAATGTATTATTCCATACAGGAGCAATTGTTCCCCATCAGCCTTGACCATTACTTTCCTCGCACCTCTGTCTGTCACCGGTTAAAAGTTTATTTCACCTCACAAGTGTTGGTCATTGCAGTGTTTGAGGTTTGAAACCATGGGTGGTATGTTTTTGTTATCTGTTAGTCCTGTTCAAATATATCTTGTTTCGTTTCGTTGTTTTAAAGCTAATGAAAACAATAAGCTATGAAAATGACAAATAAATTTTATCGAACCAATATTAAAACTGAAGTTCTAAACACTTGATTAAAGGTGTTGGTGTCTAAAAGGGGTGTCATGCAATAAAGACTTGATACATGGGAAGGGTTAGGTTAGGTTATTATTGTTCATTAGGGTATGAAATAAACGCACTCTCTCGAGCTACCACTTCAAAATCACAATAAAAATAGTGAAAGTAATAATTTACCCACTTTTTATGCAATTAATTATGTTATTTTTGCAAGACAGATTAGAGCCCATCTTATTCATCCACTTGGGGAAAAAGAAAGGTCAATTCTTAGAAAAAATTAAAACCCATAAAAAAGGTCAACCGTTCAAACAAGTAAACAACCCAAAACTTCATGATATAATTCACCCCTAACAGCATACAGAAGTGTCACACTCACAACATGTTGGATTTTTCGAAAGATATGTTCAGGAGAATGCTCCTCATCCCTTAACACCCGTGCTTATCTTTCTTCCCAGATAAGACATATAGCAGCATTAATGCAACATTGAAACCACATTGCCTTCCAATGCCTCCTTTTTATGCAATTAATTAACTCTTAACATGTATTCTAGGTCAGACCTCAGTACTCTTACAGTGGCCCAACCATTCATTAATATTCATCATTAACCTTAAAATCACCTATAGTAATACCTTAGAGTTCTCATTTTGGCATAGTTACACAATTATTTTTGGGTAATTTTATATACTCTGTAGCTATTTGCGATAGTTTGGCACATTGGCATTAATCGAACTTAATCGACAAGCATTTTAAACAAATTCTCACATTTCACACATTTGATGGCAGACTTGAACTTTTAACACTGATGAAATTCCACTATTTTGAAAATACCAATACAAGACATAAAAATATTATGAGTTTGAAAATTTATGCAAAAATTACTCCGTGTAATAGAAAAAAATATCCCAAAATGAAGAACTTGATGACAGTGAGAAAATTATGAAGTTTGATCACAAGAAGTGTATAGCTTGAGCCTAAACAAACTGAAAGGAAGGGAAAAGAAGAGCCACTAATTCTGGAAAGTGAGACCCCGACTAAAATATGGGGTTTTCATTCTATGTATCGAAGGGGGAAGGAAGGTAGTTCGTCTTTCACATTAAGATGGTGGGGGGATGGGGGGCTCCTCTATCTAAATAAAGTCGAAGAAGAATATATGAACAGCAGACAAGTTCATAAATGGCCTGTAATTGAATGAACAAAATGACTTCTTTACCAAGCCCTAAAGTAATCAGATGCATTCGTATACCCATTAGGGAACTTCAAATTGGATTCCCGTTTCAACAGCACCTTCATTTGCGCATGATCGTGAGCTTAAGGAGCTTTCGCCATCACCCCAAATTCCTAACATGTAACTTGCTTTTGTTTCAAGTTATTGCCTTATTGAACAGAATTTACCGATATCAATTACCTCCGTCTAGAGCAAGCTCTTCAAGGTTTTACTCTTAACATTAAGGTTTACTAAGTTGTCATTAGAATTTGAGACTGGGTGCTCAAATTTTTCTCCGTTCCTCACCGTTGCTGCACTCATATGCTCGCTCCATCCGTTTTGTATTGGTTTTTGTTTGTTTGAGTTTGATGGTCATATGTTGTCAACTACGACCATTATTTTGTCAAGGTATATTACAATTATTCTAAGATGACGATGACGATGACGGTAACGATGAGAGACAACAATAACAACAATAGCATTACCCATAATGACTTCGTGAATGGCAATGTAAGGTGGTGAGGATGTACTGTGTACGAAGCCTTACTCTTATGTTGTTATAGAAGGGAGTTGTTTCTCTATAACCCAAAAGGTAACGTGAGTCGATGATTGCATCAAATGATTTCCACTCACCATTAAAAGAACTATAAACAATTTAGTGAACCATTTTGCTTAAAGATGATCATGTAAATTTTAATTGTATTTATTCGTTTATATGGAGAATATGATGGCCAAAGTTGATTATGTTGACTATTAGAGTCAAATGAGAACAATATAAATTGCAGAAAGGTAGTACATCTTTGTCATTTTCTGGTTTTGTCTTCCCAAATAATTTTATTTTCACACTTTTCAGGGGATGGTTTGAGTATGCTTTTGCTTTGCTGCCTATGCTACTTGCTTTCTTTATGGTGTTGACGTTATGGCTTAGTCAAGGCAGGCCAGTTGTAGAGGTAAAGGTAGTAGCGCCTCCTCCCATGAATGCAATGGAGCAACTTTTGGCAGTTCAGAATGCAATTTCTCAAGCCGAAGAGTGCATCCAATATGGAAATATTGTCCTTCTCAAACTGCGCGCATTGCTGTTATCCATTTCACCCCAGGTTTGGATTTTTGCTTCTCAGTATTCTTCACATCATAGAAGTTGGATTTATTGAGAATAGTACTACATTCATTCCATTTATTATTGTTCTCGTTTGATTTTTGTCTGCTGATGTCAACTTTGACTACTAATTCATTACTTTCTGGGATTTTCTCACTTGTACGCTCATTTATTTCATTTTCTCACTTATACCTTATATTTTTTTTAAGAAAAACTTTGACTAGCTATGACTCCTGGTTACGATTTCAGAAAACACTAAAACTTTTTTTTCCCCGAATCAAAGATCTCCTAATGACGATTCATTAGAAAAAAAAAAATCATCCCTTTTCGAACTTGTACCCGGGAGTTCTACTCAGTCGAAGTTTATTCCGTCAAAAAAATTTTGAAGGGTACAATTGAGAAAATCCTTTTTTTTAAATATGCAGTTCAAATTGCGCCCTTTGATCTATCAAAAAAAAAAAATTAAATAATACCCATTTCTAGAAGTTGTAGTTATTGACCACTCAAATTGGAGAACAATAATGTGTGGGAGTAATCGCTTATGGATTAATGGTGTTCACGGTACTTTGTCTTGTAGGCGACAGTGAAATGTGCAATATTGCTTCTAGTCATGGCTGTAGTTTTGGCATTTATACCCATAAAGTACATGATCTTCTTGAGCTTTTTGGAAGCATTCACACGGTATTCCCCTCCAAGGAGAGCAAGCACGGAGAGGTGGGAGAGAAGATTACGCGAGTGGTGGTTTAGTATACCTGCCGCCCCTGTTGCACTCGAAAGAGAGGATAACGATAAGAAAAGAAAATAGGGCAGTCTTAGATTGATGTAAAATGCAAGTTTTGCTTGTTGGAAAAGCGTCATGTTATATAAAAGCTTTTCTTAGAGGCCATGTATCTATGAGAGTTGTATATCAGAACTTTGTAGCATACGAAATCTGCCAGAATCCTCTGTATATCTGATCTTGCAGTTAGAGCTGTTGTTAACCTTGTAACCGAAATCGTTTGAAGCATACAAGATCATGGTTGATGCTGCTTCTAAATGCTTATGAACAAACTCTGGGAATTTGTTGTATTATTGACTGTCAAAGTAGCGAACGTGCCATCTTTCTATTGTATTGTATTTAGACCTGTCAAAACTCGACCCGACCCGCCCGACCCATTTTTAGGGTTACAAACCCGGTTTTTTCGACCCGTGACCCGTTTGACCCGAACCCGAAATGACCCGTTATTTTAGGGTCCAGACCAGACCCGAACGGGTCGACCTGTTGGGTCAAAGATAAATCAAGATTTTTATTAAAATATTAATATTTATATAATATATTTGAAAAAAAATTGTTGAAAAAATGTTTTTTTGTTATTAAAAATTACAAACATAACTAAAAAGTCAATTTTATATAACTTTTACAATACTCGATAATAAAATAACGTAGTTTATTTTCGCAGTACGTATTTTTACTCAATTTAGTACATTTTGCGCGATACTTTTCATTTGCATACCCTTGACTAAAATTAACTCTAACCTAGTTCTCTCAATTGCTAATTGTGCAACCATTCCGATTAATCGAATTTCTTCAATTATAAACAATAACTTGAGTGAAAAACAAAAATTAAATTGTTAAYTACATACTTATTAATCAAATTAATGCTTTTTAGAATTATTTTATTTGATTTAGGGTTAGTTTTTGTTTATGAAATATTGCCAAAGAGAAATTGATTGTTGTTGGACTGGCAGTCTGGGCAGGGAACCGGGGACGGCAGGAGAAGGGCGGCGGAGGCAGAGCCGCAGAGGCGGCGTAGGGACAATGGTGGTTATGGGTTCAATGGTGAACAAAGTTGTAGCGCATTTGGGTGGTGATGATGCTTTAGTCACCGACCCACCGGGCCGACGATGGT
>VHZZ01001871.1:91822-105079 GCA_009801015.1 Silene noctiflora | reverse complement strand
TATAGGTGTGACCTCGAGGGATCAACTGATCACCGCCGTCATACGACAGTAACGTCAAACTCTAGTCAGCTGAGCGTTATCCATTTACGTTAATCAGTTGGCAAGTATATTACAACATATATCCCGAATATTCCTTTTTGAGATATATTATGTAGACGCACTATTGAGGAGGACACTACTCCAACAGTCCACATAAAGTGTAAACTAATAAAGTGTTGTTCTTGAATGGTCTATTTGATATGTACTTACCTCGAGTAACCGAGATGGTAGCACCCTTGGTTGTCAGGGAAGGTCTAGTACAGGCTTCCTTTGTAAGTAGGGGTGTTACAGATTAGAAGTTTCTATTGCATTCTGGCAGATGCAACAACAATCATCAGATATTATATGCAACCTGCACAGTCTGTCTTTCCGCAATAAAGCATTCTGGCATACTAGCCATCCATTGAAGGAGTGTTTAGGGATCTCCCAACTATTCCATACACTTCTATGCCAACCAACCATAGCATTATGAATTCTTAAACACTAATAACAACTAGAAATGGAGAATTGACCATTGCTCAATCTCCACTGGTCTCCATCAAAACCATCCTTAATCACAGTAATGACATAGCATATTTTCTTTCATTTCCAGCTAATATCACCAGCTGGATTAGAGTTAGACCAATGTGTTCCTTTAAGGTATAGAGGATGCACCCATTTGACTCATAACTTGTCTGCTTTAACAGCAAGCCACCGGACCACCTTACTGAGAACTGCTAGATTCCAGATATGCCCATTCCTCAAACCTAGTCCACCTTCTTCATTACTAATACACACTTTCTCCCAAGATACCAGAGGGGCTCTACTATATTCAAAACTAACTTCCTACAGAAAATTTCGACATATAGCATCCACCCTATTAATCACACATTTGGGGAAAACAAAAATTGATGCCCAATAATTATACATAGAGGAAAAAACAGCCCGCACAAGAGTAAGTCTTCCTGCATAAGACAGTTTCTTTGCACCAAGAGATCTTATCCCATCAACAATTTTATCAATCAAAGAAGAGCAGTCTTTGTTCCTCAACCTGCCTCTAGTTATAGGGACACCTATATACTTAAAAGGAAGTTGACCTTCAATAAAGCCTGAAACAGCCAGTATTTCTGTTTTAAGGGAGAAAGCAGAGAATGCTCCAAGTAAAATCATAATAGAGCGTGGTTCTCCCTTACAGAACATCAACAAGTCATCAACAAACATTACATGGGTCAGCTTGAGTTGTTTACAAAGAGGATGAAATTTGAAAGGCAATCTGTCCACCACACAGTCTAAAATCGTACTCAAAGACTTCATACATAGAGTAAAGAGGAGGGGAGAAATAGGATCTCCTTGTCAGAGGCCTCTTCTACCAGGAAAAAATCCAAACATTTCACCATTCAAAGTGATAAAAAAGGAGGTTGTGGTAACACATATCATAACTAATTCTCTAAAATGAGCTGGGAAATTAAAAGCTATCAACATCTCGTCAACAAATTTCTAGCTCACTGAGTCATAGGCCTTCATTAAGTCAGTATTGGACATGCATATGGGTGAATAATTTTGCCTATTATACATCCTAACCAAGTCTTGACATATTAGGATATTTTATACAATGCTCCTTCCCTGAATAAAGCAACCTTGGTTCAGACTAACTAGATCAGGAAGCACAGATCCTAATCTAGCACTTAGCAGCTTAGATATAATTTTATAAAGCACATTACAACATGCTATTGGCCTGAATTGAGTGACATTAGCAGGTAGCTTACATGTAGGAATTAAAGTCAACACAGTGGCATTCAACTGCTTGAGCAGTTTTCTCCTCTGAAAAACATCCATTATAGCTTCACAAATGTCATCTCCAATCACACTCCAAGAGTCCTTATAAAACCTGCTAGAATAACCATCAGGCCCAGGTGCCTTGTTATCAGGTATAGAGAAAATAATCTCTTTAATCTCTGCTTTGGTAATAGGTTTTTGATAAAATTCCAACATGAGTTGCAATAGAGACTCTTCCTCTCTTGAAAATCTTTGCATTTACAGGTGCATAACTAGTAGTGGTTCCCAATAGATCAACATATTAGTCAAGGAAAGCATTTTGAATATCTTTGGGCTCAGTACATTCTACCCCATGTCTGTCCTGAATATGAATTACTTGATTCTAAATATGTCTACTTTTGATCACACCATGAAAGAAATTAGTATTAGAATCACCGTCTTTAATCCAGTCAGCTTTGGCTTTTTTCTTTAAGAAACTCTCACATGCATCCTTCAACTCCTTATACTCAGTAAGAGCTTCATGCTCCTTTTCAATCCACATAATATTAGTGGGATCATTATGGAGCTGCTCTTGAACATAGTTAAGATTTTTGTAGGCCAGAGTAGAAGATGTTTCAATATTAGAAAAATGATCTCTGTTGAAAGTTCTCAAAAACTACTTTAACTTCTTCAATTTAGATACTACTACAAACATCTTTGTCCCATGGCATCTAATGTCCCACTAGGAAGCAAGCTGGGGAAGGAATAAGCCTGATTTTCCCCACATATTAAAGTACTTAAAAGGTTTAGCAGTAGTAAGTGCCACCAAATGAGTCTTCATAATACGTGATGTATGATCAAAATCCCCTTCAGGCAAAAAATGAGCATACATATTAGCAGTAGTCACCCAATCACTGTTAACCAGAACTCTATCCAATCTTGAGTAAACCCTAGTAGCCGTATCCTGTTTATTATTCCAGGTAAAAAATGAACCTACAGCAAGGCTATCAACCAATCCACATCCATTCAAGCAATGTTAGAAGTCATCCATTTCAGCATTACTAGTTTGACCCCCTAATATCTCTATAGGAGAAAGAAGATAGTTGAAATCACCACAAAGCAGCCATGGCCTATGAATGGAACTTGAAATTCTCAACAGTTGAGCCCAAAGATCATGCCTCTCATATGAATACATTGGGTGCTATATTCTTCAAAATCTACTTTAAACATAGATGGATTCCAAATAACCCAAACTCTACCATTATTATGCCACCTATTATTATTACTCACACTCCATACATGACTAAGAAACCCATTCATACTATTCTGAGATAGAGATTTAATCTTTGTCTCAAGGAGTCCAAATAAGCCAACCTTATGCATATGGAGGAACCATTTGACAAATGTTTGTTTGGTAGGCTTGTTAAGACCCTTGACATTCCAGAATCCAAAGATACTCATTCTCCACCACCTGGTGGAGAATACTACTACTTGTCCCAATGCCAACTTTTGGAGTGGATGTACCATTTAGGGTTTCTAAGAAATAACTCTGACTAAAGTTTAGAGAACTAAATCCACCATCTATCAACTCTTATCTACTAAATCTAATGATCTGCCTAGCAGGTGATTCAACAGGAAGGCTAATCAAGCCCCCAAGCTCATCAAGAAACTTAATGTGTGCAGGCAAGTGTTGACCAATCTTAATATCCACCATAACTCGAGCATAACCCAACCTTGTTTTATCAAAAGTAGCACCATCACTTTTCACATATTCTCCCACCAAACCAGCAATTTTGGGCAAACATTTGCCCCCAAAACTTCAAAGGCAATTTATGGATTTTGATCCAAACAGGAACAATTCACATCATGCTTAACAAGATCAACATTTTCAGTCCATTCTTTGACAACAAGTGGTTTATTATCAAAAAGAAAATGTCCCTGTTTAAGAATAATATCTTTTGCATCTTGATATTTAAAACGAACTAAGAACACACCATTTGGAAGAAAAGAAAGTTTGTCTACCTCTTTTTAGCCAAAATTCTCCTACTAAAACCCTCTACAATCTCCCAAGGAGGATTAGCACCAAGGATAAAACAGTACATTGAATTTCTCCAGTAATCCAACTCGTCCTTCACATCATCAGCAGGGAATTGAAGCGGGTCCTCAACATTCTCAGGCTCCTCCGGAATGGATTTGATTGAATTACTTGCTTCAGGTATGTCATCAGTCAGTTCATTAAGATCAAGAGGGGAAATGCCTACTATAGAGTGCATACTCTTCTCTTTACCCTTCCATTTCCCTACTAACACAAAATCATTATCTGGATGTAAAACAGAAAACTTATGCTTAGATTTGAACGAGAAATCTTTTTGTGCAGGGGATGAAGATCTTGTCATGATTAATTTTGTGAATCTTATTGTTGTAATTGTCATTAGTATGAGTAGCTAATTTATTAATCTAGGGTGAAAGGGGATCTAGGTTGTTAGAAGGGGGTTTATCTTAATGAATTAATTGTTAAACTGCTTTTAGTTGTTGTTTGATTGTTATCTTAAATCTAGTTAATTAATTTACTGATCAGAGTTAATTAAATAGTCTCGCAAACTAGTATTTTTACCGACTGAGTTAAGACTAGTATAGGCTACGACAATTGAATAGACTGACTTAATTATAGTGACCGCATGTTAAGTTTAGATCTAAAGGGAATATTGGAATTGACCAATCATATGACCTTAAACAACATAACTGCACAATTAATTAGTTGATAACTGGCCTAGTGAACTTGATCCCTAAACTCTTTTAATATTATTGAATTTGTCTTTATTTACATTGCAGGCAGTTTATGGCAAACCAATCATAACCTTCCAGAAATTATTACCTTAAGACGAACTTAATTAATAGAAAACTAGATAATTACCGCCTCCCTGTGGATACGATACCTCACTTACCACTGGATATTAGTTAGTACCAAGTTAGGTTTACTTTGATTAAGGTGATACGACTTTAGCCTTATCACCATGCTTGGGGACGTGAGAAAATGCTTTCGACCGGATCGTGTTAGATCAGACGGTTTGTCTTGCTGAAGGGTCTCGAGACGATGAAAAGATGTTTGGAGTCACCACCAAGCAGTTATGGAGTGCTTGGACAGTGTTCGAGATGCACTTTAAACTTTGGTAAAAAAAAGCATGAAGCCGTCCTTGACTTAGATACTAAACATAAGGACTCGTCTCCCTTTAGCATTCTATGCCTAGAATGACTCTCGTTGTCATGGATAAAGTAGTCCACTATCCAAAGGTTCTGAGTAACGGGTGAGGGTACATATTGGGAAGCTCTTTAATCGAACACCCAATTCCGAACGCATACCAGCCTTTACAGATCGATCATGTTTGTTATGTGCAAAGGTTATTAAAACGATTGAAAAGCATGAATGCGCATCCAAAAGTTTAACCTAATATGTGAGAGTTTCTAAATCGGTTTGTTTATCCAAGTATTAAGAAATTGATGTCGAGTTGGATTTAAGATTGATTTTCATGCAAAACTAAAATTAAACATCCATTTACCAAATTCGGGTTATGGTGCTTAACATGATCCATATGTTTGAAAAAGGTGTCAAATGACAAAGTGTAAAATGTAGACTCGTCAATCTGATCCACGATGCATTCGGGGTAATAACAATCCGGAATGTCCTAGACAAGTGCCTAAAGAAAATGACAGAATAGCATCAGACAACCCCATAGTGGTACGATTCCATTAGCGATTAGACCTGGCAAAATCAACCCGACCCGATTGACCCGACCCAAAAAGGCTGACCCGAGACCCGAAATCGACCAGAACTGCCGCATCCGAATGACACCTAAATCCCGTATTGACCCGACCCGACCGAAAAATGACCCGAGAATTCATGGACCCGTAACAGACCTGACTCGAAATGACCCGACCCGAAAATGACCCGACAAAATATAACTTTAATTGACCCTAAAAAGACTTGAAATGCCCTTTTCTCTCTTAATCATTGACCCGAAAATGACTCGAACTGAAATAACCCGACCCGCTTGACCCTAAACAGACCCGACCAACAAACATAAGACATATCCATAACTCGAAATGACTCGACCCAACCCGAACTAACCCGAAAATTTGAGAAACCCGAAATGACCTGACCCAAATTGGACCGATGATGTGACTTGTATTTACGCACATGTAGTCCCCTAACTAGCCTCGTTCCACACGCTTTTATGAATATATTAGGGTCGTTTCTTATTTTTAGTTATCTATTTGCTATTTTATGAGGTTTTGGTGCTTTTGGTAGGAGAAGAGTGCCAACCTTGGATTCATGGAGCATTTCGGAAGCTAAATTGATCGCACTTAACGACCAAGCGAGAAGAGGGGGTCAAGGCTAAATCCCGTAGTAGATATATGAAATATTCGGGCAATGATGGAGAGCCCCCACGAGTCCTGGAGAGCCCCCACGATATTTGGGGCAGCAAAGCCAAGGAGCAAGCACTGGTGAAAGACTAGTGCAAGTCCTCCCTGACTCGCGCGTGTCCACAACCAACTCGTGCGATTTCTACCTGACTCGTATGAGTCCGCCCAACATATTTCTTCATTCGTTCATTTCAAGGACTCCCATGAGTCCTACTAGCTCTAGCTCTTCCTTGGAATAATTTAAGGGGCCTAATCGTCATTTAAGCCCTTAATGTACCCTAATATTGTACTTAGTATAAATAGCCTATGTAATTATAAATTATAGGCACACCATTAAAATCCATTTCATAGCTTAGATTAGTTTAATTATACTTTAATCATTTCCTTGTTATTTAAGAAACTTTAGATCAAATTTATTAATTGAAGAATTCTTGGGTTTTGGATTGAGTAATTGACAACTTCTCATCATTAATCAAAGCTTTCTTCTATTGTTCTTCCATTCCTTTGTTCATCTTCAATTGGTTTAATCCTTTTACTCTTTGCTTAATCATTTACTTACTTCCTTTGATTAATTACTTCATTATCATGCTTGCTAAGATGATTGACACCCTCTTTGACATGTTTACCATAATGATGTGTGAGTAGTCCTCTAGCTAGGATTAGTGGGGGATTAGGGGAGTAACCATGGGTTAGATCTATGTATGATGAGTTCATATGAATGATTGTTTGTTATGTTCTTCAAATTATGCACATGTTATATTTGATGAAATGCTTGATTGACAACCTAGCATGATTCTTTATCTCTTTAACAAAACTTGTAAGACATAAATCAATTCGAGTATTTTTATACCATGCACATGTTGACTAGGGAGAACGAAGTCGTTGTAGGTGTCCTAAGCTATAGATCATCTCGACTCCGAGACCTAAGTCTTCTTAGGGATTGTAAGATATAAACGTAATCGATCCCAAAATAACTACAATCATTTACCGGATTCATTACTATGATCACACCATATTTCTCCTATGAACCCATGACACCCTAGTGTCTTTAATCAATTGTTTACATCTCCACTTTTAATTGCATGCTTTGTTATTTCGTTTATTTATATTTTCGTCATAGTAGTATAGCTTTCATCTCAACCCAAATTTGTGACACCGAGACATAAATAGTTTGCATTTGATCATAGTTTGACAACCCGTCCTTTGGGATCGGCCTCTACTTGCTACTTGCTAGTTAATTTGAGTATAAACATTGTTTGATAGGCCTTGACGACGAGCCATCCATCACCCGAACCGAACCCGACTTGTGAGGTATATTTGCGATGCAAAGTGCTCCGTCCTGGTTTGTAAAAGATGAAAATAAGAAGCCTTGGGACGCAAGACACTGGGCGGTCCAAAGGCATCTCCCGGTTGTTTAAAAGGTTTTTAAAACCGTTTTTGTTGAAAGGTTGTTAAAACCGCATTTGTAAGACAAAATAATTACCATTATGTTGGTTATATTCGTCGTCGGGTTTGAGTTTGCAAGCGTGACATGAATAGTTTATGAATAAAAGTGTAAAAAGGTTTGTGTTTAACCGTTTTATCACCGTAATCTAGTTGAATCGACATGGAATATATGTTAACCAAGGATGACATGCAATATATCCAAAATAAAGATGCGCGGGCTTTGCAGTTAGAGAAACGAGCCTCCCTTTTTTCTAAAAAAACGCGCTGTTGTTTCTGCATATATAGCGACCTTTGCATGCTCATTTCTCAAACCAAAACACATCATTTCTTCAAGAAAAACTTCCTTTTCTTCCACAAAAAGACACAGATACCTTCGAAGGTTGGTTTCGCCATCGGTGTTGGAATTTGTCTCCGAATGAGAAGTATCAACTCGATGTTGTCCGACTTGGTCAGTTGTTAGTGCTTCGTCAAGTGAAGGTGAAAGCTTCCTTCCTTGATGCCTGTGTTCGATATTGGGATCTCGAGCTTCATGTTTTCTTCTTTCCCAAAGGCGATATTTTCCCTCTTGCCGAAGAGGTGGATTCTATTGGTGGTTGGTCGAGTCATAGTCCGTTTCTTTGTCCGACTCGACTATGTTACAAAGAGAAGTTTCGTTCTATGTTGGGCTTGTCAAAGAGCCAAGTGAACGGTCTTCTTACTCCGCTTTGTGTCGACATGATGGTATTGGTTGGTATGTTTTCCAACTGGTCCAATATTATAGCATCTCCGAGGTGGCTAGGAGAACGGCTCTTACCTTTTGCTTGGTGCATTGTTATCTATTTGTGGAGGTGTTGAAGAATGAAGGTCAAGGTTGGAATGGGAGCATGAGTATTATCCATGTTATCGAGCAAATGGAGCACGGTTGGGATCCTTCTTGGCTCGTGCTTGGGGAGAATGTTTACTCCTTGGATATAAAGAAATCCAATGGGAGCTTGCTTTGGTCTGGCTCCCCTCGCATTTTGCAAGTGTAGCTCATGGAAAGGCTAAGGTTGATCGACCCTCCGGTATATGCTTGTGCTTACTCTTTCCATCATTTGATGATGAGGTAGAAGCTATATGCGGAATGCTTTGCTTACAGCGAGGCTTATTGGGCCTCAAAGTTGGTAGAGGAGAGAGGTTCTCTTGTCCGTTGGGTGGTGCCATGGTGGCATTTGCGATCTTTCACGGGTTTGCTCGCTTCTTTATCCCGCTCTCGGATGGTTATTGGGTTGAAGATGGCTTCGTTCATCTATTCGGAATGAGCCATGAGTCAAATGGGTCGTCAAGAAAAGATTCCCGCTCAAGAAACTTTGGTCCAAGAGAGCATGTTCCGAACTTCCGAGCTGGTGGAAAGGTTCTAGATGAGGTAGGTCGGTCGTGTGGTTTGGGATGTGCCGAATCTCTAACCTACTTCATGGGTGGCCCCCTCTTTTGTCAAGTGGTCAAGAGCATTATCCTTAGAAGAAAGATTAAAGTTCCTCAAGGATGAAGTCAATGACTTGAAGTACCGAGAAGCGGCTGAGGTAAACCGCGCATTCTTTGATGATTTTGATGATGATGTGAGCCCGAGTGTGATGAGGCCGCCAAAGAAAAGGTGCTTGGTCCTGAAAGAGGCCTTAGGCCATGTGTGGGGTTGGCTAAAGCCGAAGGTGGGGTTGTGTGTGAGCCCGTGTGCGGTGGTTGTAATGAATCCGTTGAGGATCCGTTCCGAGGTGGAGATCGAGGCTAGGCATGATAGCAAGGAGAGTAAGGGGAAAATGCATCCTGAAGGCAATGGAAAAGGTAAAATGGGAGAATAAAGACCTACCCCTTCTCTTATTATTCTGTTGTATTAGGGTGTATTTTTATTATGTGCTTTTTGTTTTTGTCGTTTTTATTATGTTTTATTATGTGTTGTTGTAAGGTTAGTTATGTATGTGGCTAGTGGAGGCATGTCTCACTAGTCGATGCTCTATTTATCTTAACAAGTTACGAACTTGTCTAGCTCTTATTGTTGCTAGGCCTTTTTAAACCCACTAATTATTAATTAAATAAGTGGATTTCTTTTTTTGGAAATGTTATGAACATTTTGTTATTGCTCCTCCATCCATTTATTTAAGATAATTCGATTTGAATTATCCTAAACTTTACACATTTAAAGTGGTGGATTTGTTTTGGAAAGGAGAAACGCTTTTGTTTTTGTGAGGTAAAGGGATGTGGTTGATGATGTTGGTGTTTTTGAGAGAGGGGTTGTCTTTTTTTTTTTAGTTTGTGATGGTTGTATCCTTTTCTTGTGTAAGGATAGACTGCCGACGTATTCATCTGAAACGATGAAATCAAACCATGCACGTAGTTCAGGGGTATGATCATTGATGTTTGTATGGTGGGGCGGTTGTATCCTTCTTGTATAAGAAAGATTGCCTACGTAGTTCAGGGGTATGATCAAACCATGCACGTAGTTCAGGTATTTTTTGTGCAAATGGATGGTGATTTTAACAGGTTAAAAGCAGGGGAAAATATGGCAAGGTGTCACAACTTAGACTTGGTAAAACACGCAATTTCATTCAGAACTTTGAGGAATTGACTTGAGAATGGGTGCGATCGCTAGTCGTAAAGACTAGGTAAATTTGTAGGTGTTTGGTTTCAAGGTTATTATTTTCTGAGTTGGTCTAGGTTGGTCGGAGTTTTAAAGTCCTCCCCATCTAAGTCAGTTAATCTCTACGTGCCCCCGAAAAGGATTTTCTTGACCAGGTGTGGCGGAGCCCAATTTGGTTTGAATTTCCCCATCGGATCGAAGGGTAAAGGTGCTCGAACGGTCTAGGTTGGTCGTAGTTTTAAAGTCGCTTCTTTGATGTTCTTGGGATTGACCTTCTTGTTGAATGCTTGTTGCATACATCGTTGGTATAGCTGAACTTTATGTAAGGCATTGAGTCGAAGTTCATCCAAGCGGATGAGCTGTTCGTACTGTTGACGAGTCCTTTCCACCTCCGGTATTTAACTCTCTAGTAAAATGCGTATTGATGAGATCTCTAGCTCTACTAGCTGCACTGCTCCATGCCATATGGTAGGTAGAAAGGTGTTGCCTATGTTGATGTTCCGATAGATGTTCTGTATCCCAGAGTGCGAATCGGAGTTTACATGGCAGATCGCGGTAGTTGTCATGCATCTTCTTGATGATGGTGACAAGTGTTTTGTTTGCTGCTTCTATCGCTCCGTTAGTTTGGGGGTGAAGTGTCGTTTGATTTATTACTTATCAAGTAAAGCTTGTGCTTCGGCTCGGAAGTGAGAGCCTTGGTCGCTGATAATTTCATAGGGTACCCCATATCGACAAATGATGTTGTCTTGGATGAATTTGACCACCGCTTTGTAGTCAAAATGGCGTATGATTTTGCTTCTACCCACTTGGTGAATTAGTCGATGGCCACGAGGACAAAACAATGCCCTTTGGTGCCTATTGGATTGAGTTTTCCGAGTAGATCGATGCCTCAGGTCGAGAAAGGCCAGGGTGTTGTCAGCCTGTTAGGGTGTATAAGAGTGATGGTGGTAGATGTTGTACATTCACGAAGATTTGGAAGTTGCGGCAGTGTTTGATGTTTGTAGTTTCTGCAATCGGTCTCCATGGTTGTCCAATAATATCCTAATCGCATGATCTTCTTAGCTATCATCACCTCGCTTATGTGAGTACCGCATTATTCGACGTTGACTTGTTCCATGACTTTTTGTGCTTTGGTATGGTCGATGAAAAGGATAAGGACACCTTAGGGTGTTCTTTTGTAGAGTTTATATTTGGCTATCACGAATTATGAGGAGAGCAATCATATTTCTCGTTCTCCTCTTGGGTCGGAATCGGGAGGATATTCGTATTTTTTTTGTAGTTGAGAATTGCTTGGTACCATGGTTTGTCATGACTTTCTTCGTTATTGTTGATGGCGCAAATGTGAGTTGGCTCGCTCCTTCTTTTGATGCGTAAGGGTATGGATGCCATGTCATCGGGTATGTTAATGAGGGATACAAGTTTTGTCATGAAATCGGCGAACTGATTCTCTTCTCGAGGGAGGTGAAAGTAGTCAACTTGATCCAAACATTTTTCTTCTTCGTTGATCTTTTCTTGATAGGCTGCTAGCTGTCGCTTCATATCTTCCATGACCCAAACACTTAATTGTTGATAAGTGAGGAATCACCACGGACCCTCGATCTTTTTATGCCGAGTGCTATGGCTGCTTGTAGGCTGATTAGACATGCTTCGTATTCGGCGGTGTTGTTGGTGATGTTGAAGTCAAGCTTGACTGTGATTGGGATATGTCTTCCTTCAGGGGATATGAGAAGGATTCCTACCCCAAAGCTTATGAGGTTTGATGTGCCATCAAAGTATAGATCTCATGCTTCGATATCTGTGCAGAGGATGTCTTCGTTAGGGAGTGACCAAGTATCGATTGTCGGATCCTTGTTGACTTGATTTTCATTTAGGAAATCGGCGATGGCCCTTCCCTAGATGACCTTGAAGGATATGAATTTGAGGTCAAACTCGGATAACATGAGAGTCCATCTTGAGAGTCTTTCATTTAGCACGGCTTTCTCGAAGATTACTTGACGGGGTTCATCTTGGAATAGACGTGAACCGTATGGCTAAGCATGTAATGGCGTAGCTTATTCGTGGCCCATACCTGTAATACTTGTATTTTTCTAAGGGCTCGCTTGGCCGAGTACACTGAGTACTCGACCGAGTGGAGCTTACTCGGCCGAGTGGGTGGCCGAGTGAGACCTGGAATTGTGGCACCTGACCCAGATTCGAATCACTAGACCAAGTGGCTGGTGCACTCGACCGAGTGGATTTCACTCGATCGAGTGCCACCGAGCACTCGACCGAGTGTTATCGCTGTCCTAGTTTTTTGCGTGAAAGCATGTGGACCTTATCTCTTTAAACCCTTTCTTTTTCTGTTTTGACCTCTCATTTCCACATACTATCTTATCTTCAAATTTCCAAGATTCCCCGAAATATTCTCTTCACCTTATCCTCTTGGATTCTCACCATACTTTGAAGATTTGATCCTCAAATCTTGTCCTTGTTCATTTATTATCATCTGTAAGTATAATCTCTTTCTCTTTTTCCTATTGTTTTAATTAGTAAACCCTAGTTCTTTGATGGGTTGTCTTATGGGATTTAATTAGGATTTGGACTAATTAATAAGGGGGTTAATTAGAAGGTTAATTAGTATTATTATTGTTGTAGTATTATGTTATGAGATTAGTCATAAATTGTGTAGAGGAAGACTTCACTGAGGAACCTTTCTATCTTTGTTGGTTGACTATTGAAGATTAGCAAGATGTAGGGATTCTCTACTTAGCTTTGATAGTATGAGTGTTTGTTTACAAATCAGTTATCATGAATTGCATAATCAATGTAGTAATTGCATGATAACCTGAAGATTTGGTTATAAGGATTTCATTGCATATTAATGAGGATGTAATTCATGTTTGTAGTTGGGTAAGTGAATTTGGTATCATGATATCATTTTATTGTATTACAACATGAATTTGGATGGTTTGGTAATCAAATGGTTAGTTCTTGTTAAGCATGTAAAATCTGAAGGAAATCTTGACTCTCAAGATAAAACATAT
>VHZZ01001870.1:58387-75242 GCA_009801015.1 Silene noctiflora | reverse complement strand
TTACTTTGGTTTGGTGATACGACTTTAGCCACATCACATGGTATTACGATAGCTACAGCGGCCCCTGTGGTTTCACATTTGCTGTTTGCGGACGATAGTATTTTCTTTGTCAAAGCAAATATGGAGGAAGCTGCTCGGGTGAAATACATTCTCCAGGAGTATGCTTCGGCCTCGGGACAGTTAGTTAATTACGATAAAACGACTGTCTCTTTTAGTCGAGGAGCTTGTATGTCGATTAGGGAGCAAGTGGCGAATTGTCTCGGCGTTAAGATAGTTGAAGTCCAGGACAGATATCTGGGGCTGCCTACTGTTATCGGTCATTCTAAGAAGATCGTCGCAAATGTGATTAGGGACAAATTATGTAGAAAGCTGCAAGGTTGGAAGGGACAACTGTTTTCGAAGGCGGGTCGGGAAGTGTTGATAAAGGTTGTAGCCCAATCAATCCCGACCTATGTTATGAGTGTCTTCAAGTTGCCGGCCAACTTTTGTGACGAGCTGCGGTCTATAGTGTCTCGGTTTTGGTGGGGTGCGGGGAATGAGAAATGAAAAATTCCATGGATTGCTTGGGCGAGGCTTTGTAAACCGAAATGTTATGGTGGCCTGGGGTTTATGGACTTTCATCAGTTTAATATGACGCTGTTGGGGAAGCAAGCTTAGCGGTTTATTACTAATCGTTCGAGTCTTATGGTGCGGGTGTTGGGAGGGAAATATTTTCCTGATGGAGCATTTATGAGTGCATCCTTGGGGAATAATCCGAGCTACACGTGGCGGGGTATCCTGGAAGCTAGGAAGGTTATTATGCTGGGCATTAGGCGACGTGTTGGGAATGGGTTGAGTACTAAGGTGTGGGCTGATCCGTGGATCCCTCACGCCCAAACGCGGAGGGTTATTTCACCAAGGATGGAGGCTGATGCGAATATGGTTGTGGCCGAGTTATGGGACGAGGATGGTAGGGCGTGGAATGTGGACAAGGTTCGTGCTCTTTTTCTGCCTTTTGAACATGATAGAATCCTTAATTTACGTATTAGCAACTCTAAACCCGAGGACTCGTGGAGTTGGGACCTAGCAAAGGATGGGATTTACTCTGTGAGATCAGCTTATAAGGTGCTAACTAACGGTGGGGTGGAGGATGAGTGCTCTTCTGAGTTTTCGAAGGAGAAGGCTGTTTGGAATCGTATTTGGAAGGCCAGGGTCTTGCCTCGTATGAAGGTCTTTATGTGGCTTCTTTGTAATGAGGCAATTGCCACTAAACGCAATTTAGCTTCCCGGATTCGAGCTATCGATGTTGGCTGTCCGGTCTGCTGCAGCGAGATGGAGACTTGTCTACATCTTGTCAGGGGTTGTGGGGTGGCTGGTGGGTTGTGGGATAGGCTGGGTTTGGATGTAAAGATGGCTGATGGGTATGAGAGGGTGAGGGAGTGGGTGGAGGATGTGTGGAGGGAGTTGGAGGATGGTGAGATAGATGTTTTTATGGTTGGCTGATGGGCGTTGTGGGAGGCTAGAAATAAGTGGGTTTTCGAAAACGTGCGGGTCGATGTGCATAAGGTGTTGAAACGGGTAGAAGCTTTGAGAAGGGAGCTTTGTGAGGAAGAGGGGGTAGTTGAGGATGTGCAGGAGAAGTCCCGAGGAGGGTGGAGCTGGGTGAAGCCGGGAGCAGGGGAAGTGAAAATTAATGTTGATGCGGGTGTGAAAGAGGGCTGGGGCTCGGGTTTTGGGGTGGTCTGTCGAAATAGTGAGGGTGCAGTGTTATGGGGGCTGAGTGAGCGACGGAAGGAGACAATGGAGGTGAGGATGGTCGAGGCTGAAGCAGTCTTGCTGGGTGTTCAAGAAGCGAGGAGGCGCGGGTATTCCAAATTTGTGATCGAGAGTGACTGCAAGATGTTGATTGAAGCGTTGGATAGCAGGACAACGGGGCGTAGCGACTTTTATTTATTGTTGGATGATATCTTTCTTTGTTGTGATGGTTTTGATTGTGTATCTTGGTCTTTTGTTTGTCGAGGCCTTAATAGAGTAACGCATGAGTTAGCCCATTTGAACTCGATTCAAAGTGGGATGACGATGTGGGAATCTGATAATCTCTCACGCTATGTTGTTGATCTTGTTCTTGCTGATGCTAATAATATAAGTTAATCCCATTTTTGGGATTTCAAAAAAAAAAAAAAAAAAAATATCCCTTTATTATTTATGCTAAAAGAAAAGGTCTATCCAAAAGAGTTTTAATTAGAGTAAAAAAGAAACAATCTATAATATAAATGTAAAAGTATCAATTTCGCTATTTTTCATCTTTCCATCTCATATAAATTAACATGTTTTAATGTTCATAAAAATGTAATATTTTTTTTTTTTATACTTTTTAATATATTCCTATCTCAAAATATCATGCAATTGCATGAGATCTATACTATTAAATATCAACATTGTCTCTTTGAATTGGGGAGGTGGGTCGATATGTTAATATAATTAGTAGCCTACCCCAATGTCCCATTATATTAAATGAGATTTGGAACAAAAATGCTAAAACCAAGAGGAAACAGCAGAGCATGAAAGCAATCAACTTGGATTTTTGTAATGCTGCTTTGCATTTCCCACCTCAGTCTTCTCTTCACTTTCACTTGTTCAGTTTATATACTCCTCTACTCTCCTAAACAAACAAACAAACTCAATCTAAACAACAAAGATTTCATCTTCACATTCTTTATCCTTTCTTCCTTATTTTTCTCACTCAACTCTCACTTTCACTCCCTCACATTCTCATATTTTGTGGCTGAAACATTTCAACCACCCAAATATTTTGCTAAATTATAGGTGCCCATTTTGTTGGAATCAAGGGAAAGCAACTAAATTAAGGTAATCTTTTTCAACCATTATTCATTTTATTTCAATTTTAATGCTTTTTCCCCCTATATTTTCTGTAATGCATTATTAACCAGATCTTGATAATGGGTATCTATGAAAATTTGATTTTTGGAAGTCATGTGGTCTTCAAACAACTCTGTTTAATTATGGGATTGTAGCAAAGTTAGATCTTTTTGGTGTATAACTTCAAGGAAGGAAATAACTACTTTTTGGGATTAAAATGGGTATGATATGATTGATATGATTTGTGCATTTTCAAGGCACTTTAAAGTTGTTTTTTGGGTTTTTCTAGGTGTTTTTTCTGTGAATTATGATTCAAATAATTAGGAGATTGCTATCGACCTTCTCTTTTCTAACTTCTCCTCTTACAGACTCATAAATAAATATAAATTCGCTCACTTGCATAGTTGCATACCAATAGTTGATGAATCTATTTAATCCTTCTATTAGAGGAGAAGTTTGGAGAGAAGATTCGTTATCAAACCTCAATAATTACATATTTTGTAAAATTTTTGTTTTTCTGATTGATTTTTTTATGCATTGATGTGGGTTGGTTGCCTTGTTTTAAGGGAATGTTAATAACGTCAAAGATGAAATGATTGTGTAACTGTTATGTTGAGAGCATTTTATTTTAGTTACTTTAACTTTTCTATGATATATTTTGAGTGACAGATTACATAACGGTGTGGCTTTATTACCACCCTTGCCCTTGCTTTATGATTATGAGCCTTCAGGAATACATTGATTGCTTGAAATTAGGACTGTGAATGGGAATTTGATATGTATGTAATGTAGCTTTCATCATTAAATTTGATAATAAAGTCATATGCTTCTTCTCGGTTTCTCTACATTAGTGGGGACTGATCAAGGGCTAGACTATTTTGAACTGGAAAGATTGAAGATTGGTAGCATAATATCTTGGAGCTACGGACCTAGACAATTTTGTTAATGGAAAGGCGGGTTTACACAAATACTGTGAGAAACCGAATACACCCATCAAGTTTCATGATCCACATTAGTGAAAAAGTAGTTACAAAACTAAGCCGTTTTACAATATGCTAGACCCTTCTTACACAAGTATTTGCGAATAAAGTTAGGCTTAATCTCGAAAAGAATTTAGTTTTCTTGTGTTCGGGACCTGAATACTTGTACGTAGATATGCCAATGACATCTTGAGAACCCCACCATCATGAGGAAAGTGGAAAGGTCTAGTAACTAGGAAATCTCATTGTTTGTGATGGGTTTCAGCCATTTTTAGTGTTACATATCTGCTTTGATTGTTAGATCTGCATCCATTATTATTAGTATTTTTTAAATGTTGTGTTAGTCCCACTACCACGTTTTTGTTTGTATGTTGTTTGTATTTCAGTCTGCTTATAAGATTCAATCTTTTTCTTGCGCTCTTTTTCTTTAGTATTTGAATGACGAAAATATGAAGTGATTTGATCACATTATTATATGCTGGTATATCGGTTTTACAGGTCAGTAGACTGTACTTTTTGCAGTAACTTCAATACATTCCTTTTGATCTGATTTCTGATAATCTGTTAGCTGTGACATCGACGATTTATTTTATGCCACCTCAAATTTGTTTCGATACTTGGACTTTGTTCTTGGTGGTGGATAATTCAGTGAGTCTTGTATGAAACAATCTTACGTATGAAACCTATCTAATTCCTTGTGTATAACTCATGTAATTACAAGTTTGACAGGTTGGTCCCATATTTAAGACTGCTTCATGTAAGCTTTTGTGTATTAACTTTGCTATACTCTTACGATGTTTCAGGCTACTTTTACCAGATTACTTTCTCTAAGAGTATTCATATTGCGTATTCTGTATTTGATGTTTGGTTTTGAACTTCATTAATGCAGGGAAATCAGCAAGTCCTAGAAAGATGAAGTATAGTAAGGACGACAAGCCGCACCATCCTGACAAAGGCTTGAGGATCGTCCCCCTGTCACTAATAGTGCTTCTATTATGTGGGCTGTCGTTCTATTTCGGTGGTGTGTACTGCCCTGACAAGAATCTACTTGGGGCTAAAGATATTACCGATGCTGTAACTAAACCATTGATGAAGATTGGATCAGGAGCCGCATCTCTGCATATTAAATCTTTCTCTTTCCCTGATTGTGGTGCTGATTATCAGGACTATACTCCATGCACGGATCCAAGGGTACATTACTGTTTTATCATACCTTATCGACTGCTTTCGTA
This sequence comes from Silene noctiflora, assembly GCA_009801015.1. Classification (NCBI taxonomy): domain Eukaryota; kingdom Viridiplantae; phylum Streptophyta; class Magnoliopsida; order Caryophyllales; family Caryophyllaceae; genus Silene; species Silene noctiflora. The sequence goes on along the minus strand of VHZZ01001870.1, from coordinate 70,171 downwards.
GATTGCCAAAAGCTTACGTACTAATTCCCATACGGGACGGTCTTCTGATGATATTATCCATGGTTACCGAATTCGCTATGAATACGTCCTTACCAATTCGCGATTCGCCCTTGTAGAATGTGTGTTATATGTATTTTCAGTAAGCAACATAATAGAATTCGCTTTTAACAATTCGCGATTCGTAGGGCACCAAGTGAATTCGGTAACCATGATATTATCATGAGACTGAATGATAGATGTGTGTGACAAAAGATTGAAGTCACCGGGTAGTAATTCTGTAAGTTAGTAGGTTAAATCGTATTTAGGAAAAAACTAACACTCCCTCCGTCCCAATCATTTGTTTACCTTTTTTATTTTTTGTGAGGGGTATTTTAATCAAAGGTAAACAACTAATTGAGACGGAGGGAGTAGTTTAAATGTTGAATTAGTTAGTCTAGGTCCTACGGTAGGATAGCAATTTGATGTTTTGGAGTAGGCTTTCCTAGTTGAAAGTTCACAGCCTTAAAACCTCACCTTGATTTAATCTAGTATAGTTTCTGCAAATTTTTAATTTACACAGAGGTCTTTATTACGATTTTCTAAAATGGAACGTATCCAAATATTCTATTGTTTTTATGTTATTTATTTTTGTAGAGATGGAAAAAGTACGGTTATCAAAGACTAACTTTCCTCGAGCGACATTGTCCACCAATCTACGAAAGAAAAGAGTGCTTGGTTCCCCCGCCAGATGGATACAAACTGCCAATCAGATGGCCAAAGAGCAAGAATGAATGTTGGTACAGGTAAATTGCTTATACAGTCAAATGGACATTGGTGCAATTGAGTGGAATCCTATAATTTGAAAATCGATATTGTTTCTAATTGTATATGATTATTGTTGCAAAATATTTGCAGGAATGTGCCATATGATTGGATTGACAAACAGAAATCTAATCAAAACTGGCTTAGGAAAGAAGGAGAGAAATTTCTCTTCCCTGGTGGAGGCACAATGTTTCCGAAAGGAGTCAGTCACTATGTGGATCTTATGGTTGACCTCATTCCTCAGATGAAAGATGGAACAATTCGTACTGCTATCGACACCGGTTGTGGGGTGAGTCTCATACTATGTATGCTTTTGAATTTTGAATATTTGTTTCAACAAATACGTGATCTTTGAATGTTCTCATGAAACCCATTTTCAAGCTAAAATCTCCTTGATGTGTAAAATTATGGTTTTTAGACAAATACGGAGTAATAATATTATCCCACTTTTTGTGAAGGTTGCAAGCTGGGGAGGGGATTTGCTGGATCGAGGAATTCTAACGGTTTCTCTAGCCCCAAGGGATAACCATGAGGCGCAAGTTCAATTTGCCTTGGAACGTGGTATTCCGGCAATCTTAGGAGTCATTTCAACCCAACGACTTCCATTCTCTTCCAACTCGTTTGATATGGCTCACTGCTCAAGATGCCTTATTCCATGGACCGAGTTTGGTATGCTCTCCGGCCTCTCCCTATAAGCATCCATTGTGTGAACCCCATCAGTCCATTTAAAAGCCACTGAAATTTTTTTTTTTTCTGATACATAGGTGGATTATACCTTATGGAAATACACCGTATACTCCGACCAGGAGGGTTTTGGGTTCTCTCTGGACCTCCAGTGAACTATGAGCACCATTGGCGAGGGTGGAATACCACTATCGAGGAGCAAAGATCTGACTATGAGAAACTTCAAGAACTGCTTACTGCTATGTGCTTCAAGTTATTTGACAAAAAGGACGATATTGCTGTATGGAGGAAAGCGTCGGACAATGAATGCTATGACAAGAAACTTGCTAGCCCTGATGCTTACCCCCCAAAGTGCGACGACAGTGTCGAGCCTGATGCCGCTTGGTACACCCCCTTAAGGTCATGTGTCACGGTGCCAAACCCAAAGCTTAAGAAATTGAGTTTGAAATCGGTACCAAAGTGGCCCCTGCGTTTGACTACTGCACCTGACCGCATGTCTGAGGTTCCTGGGGGAAGTGCCGGGGCCTTTAAGCATGAGGATAGCAAGTGGAAGGTTAGGGCAAAGCACTACAAGAAATTGCTCCCGGCGATTGGAAGTGATAAGATTCGGAATGTAATGGATATGAATACATTGTATGGGGGTTTTGCAGCGGCTTTGGTTCAGGATCCTGTTTGGGTGATGAACGTTGTGTCGTCCTATGGTGCTAATACGTTGCCTGTAGTTTATGATCGTGGACTCATTGGAGCGTATCATGATTGGTAATTTATCATAATCCCTCACATGAGTCACATCGCACCTGTCTCTTTCCATTTTGAATTGTGTCTATGACTCGCTAGTTTTTGGGCTTTATTAATGAACTTAAGCTCGCTAACTATCTCTGCTTCTCATAATGTGAAGTAGCAGTAGAGCAATATAATTCTCAATGTAGTTTACATCTGAATTATCTAGTCTTTCTGTGTTTTTAAACAAGGTGGTGCGTACATTTGAAACCCTTTACGTCACCTTGGGTGGGAGCCTGTTTATACAAACAGCCATTTCACAAATTGTGTTTCCATCCCTAGTTTCGTGCTACCAGGTTGTGCGAATGGTCAATGTGCTTATTATTGAACCTTATGTGATGTAGGTGCGAGCCATTTTCGACCTATCCAAGAACATATGATCTTCTTCACATGGATGCTCTCTTCACTGCCGAAAACCAAAGGTACTCGCTAAATTTTCGTATTTTCTTGTTCAAATTAGTCTTGATGAAAAGAGAAGCAGCTGGCGTATATGTTCATGCTAAACAAGTAAAATCTATGTTCATATAACCTTGTGTATTTGATACTCGGGAGTTGGGACACTTCATTTTAAGCCAAAAACATGTGAAACTTTCACCAATACAGCCTACCCCGCCATCTTCGACACCTCACATCACATGTCACATACATCTAAACAAGTCCGTGTAACTTAAAAGAGTAAAGGAGCTCCCTTAATATCAAATTATATATGAACAGGTGTGACATTAAGTATGTGCTCCTGGAAATGGATCGAATTCTTCGACCCAACGGATATGTAATCATCCGAGAGGCAAGCTATTTCTTGGACGCCATTAATACCATCGGCAAGGCATTGAAATGGAGTTGTCACAAGGAAGAAACAGAGTACCGTACAGAGAATGAAAAGATACTAATTTGCCAGAAGAAGCTCTGGTATTCCAAGAATTCAAGTTGATGATCCAAGGGGACCTGTCTTTAGGCGAAAAGTTGGAATGACTCGTACGAGTGTCGTGTGGAGTTTATAAATATGCATTGGTGTGAATTAGATACAGATAGATGAAGAACACAGGTAAAGAAAAGGCCAGCATATATATAGACCGTCCTGCATCCTGAAGAGGACGCTACCTGGTTAATCATCGGAGATATAGGAGATGGTAATGCAGAAATTCATCGATTTTTAAAGTGTTTAAATTAATAATGTTTAATTAGTTTGTAGGATAACAATTTTTATTCTTAATTAAACTATAAAGCTCTAGGTTTTATTCAGTGAAGCCCAAAATAGCAGTGAAATGATGTTCAGATGTTCCTGTATTGCTGAAGTTTAGATCAGTTGAAACTTGAAAGCATACGCAATATTTTGTCAAAATATATAATGGTTGCAACTTATGAGTTACGACCCTTTTAGAAATATGAAAATAGTTATTTTGATCGATTAGAAGTGACAATTTGACATTGTAATTTCCATAGATTTAGAGTACTAATGATGAAAAATGACATCGGCAACGATTCAGTCCTCTAGCACAAAACCTAAGAGCAATACAATGGAATCCATAACATCGTCAACAATAATCTTGAAGTATTATGAATCGTAAAGTGTGAACAAGAACTTGTGTAAGATTGTCTTTTACTTGAGACGAATCAATTGTCCATAAATAATAAATGAAAAACAGACAAGTACAAAGTATTTAGGATAGTCTTGCGTTTGATACCACCCGCAATCGGCCATCCGCTAATAGCTCAATTCTCAAACACTTGAACGACTATTATTCTCATGAACAAGATAGGATTCAAAGAAATGATTTTATTATGCCATGATAATCAAGAAATAAAATTGTAAAGATCAAATTACATTCTTCAGAAATGGTGAGGAGAAGTGCCGAGGAATTACATACTACTAAATTCCCGCCTCTAAGCCTCAAGTATATGAAAATGAAAATAAATATCAAAATCCATATAAAATACAACAAATGTTTTCCGCATTTAAGAAATATATATGATCCTGCTAAAAGAATTTCTTTAATGTACAAACTGAACTTGCCACATAACCTCGCCTTTTGAGAACCCAAAAGCACCGGGAACCTTTATTAAACACCAGCTGATATTGAAACAGCAACAAAGAATTTAAATAGACATTTGGAATCCGGACAGTGATTTGATGACGCCCTTTCATGATCATCAGTTTGATGCATCTCGGCTGTAATATTGGTCGAGAGTCTTTGCTGGAATACGGTGGAGCAACTCACGGGGGAATATTCTCAGGAGTGTCCATGCCAGATCGAGCGATTGGAAAATTGTACGAGTGTCATATGCTCCCTGAGTCACAAACTTCCTTTCAAATTTCTCCAAAAACTCCAGGTATAGCTGAGCGTATCAAATACAAATGAACCAGTTAATTCTAGAAAAATGCAGGATATGGAAAAGTCAAGTTAAAAAACAAATCCTCAGATGAACTTATAGTAAAATATATCATGAGACTGGCCCATATTATGGGTAGTTGTTTCATGGTTACAATTTCTACCGGGTTGTTAATGTGTATATCAGTATATGTGTGGAGATATTAGCTGGATTAGATTGGTCTCACGACATATGACAATGAGACGTCTCTCAAAGATTGGAAATAAAAGGGCAAATTTCTACCAGATCTTCTGAGGAAAGTGCTTCTTCTCCGACCACAGCTTTCATGGCCTGAACATCCTTTCCAATAGCATAATTTGCATAAAGCTGATTGGACACGTCAGAATGATCCCTTCGGGTCATACCCTCACCAATAGCACTCTGCAATTATTGTGAGTGAAAAATTGAGTGACAATAAGAACCTTCATAAATGTTGAAACTACTCGTAATTCAGACGAGGAAAAGCTTCAGATAAGTTTTACCTTCATGAGACGGGACAGTGAAGGAAGAACATTGATTGGAGGGTATATCTGCGCATGAACGAGGAGACACTTGAGCTCGTCTGACATAACTAGATCAAGAAATTGAGAGTAGATAGAGAAGAATAGCTACTGAAAACAAACACATACACAGCAAAACAAGATTAAAATTTTGATTATGAGACGTACCTGACGATTGTGCAACTGTCTGTCAATATAGATTTGTCCCTCAGTAATATAGCCCGTAAGATCAGGTGTTGGGTGCGTAATATCTAAAATGCAAAACCCATCATGCATTAGCAATTACATAAATGATATATACTTCAGACCATATTAATTGGATCTTTGAGGAGAAAAAAAGGATTATTACCATCATTAGGCATAGTCAAGATGGGTATTTGGGTGATTGAGCCTTTTCGGCCTTCAATTCGTCCAGCACGTTCATATATTGTGGCAAGATCAGTGTACATGTAACCTGGATAACCACGCCTTCCAGGCACTTCTTCTCGGGCAGCTGATACCTGGAGTAAGAATGTAAGATGCAAATTGTGCCAACAAACTCATAAACTAGAAGTACTATCTTCGATCAGAAGTAATTAGTATTGAAGAGTTAAACTCAATATTCCGTATAATCTTAATTGTTATACTAGTAGTACCCTGTAGCTACAATGCAAATTCAGAAATTTAAGAGTAAATCCCACATTAGGAAAGGTTCCCCAAAATCATACACGTCACTGCATATATAATCAGCAAAAGGACCAAATATTCACCGCATTTACTAGTAGTACCCTGTATGTTGAATTATCAAGGAGATAGACAAATTATTAAACTATATACCCCATCTCCCTCAGTCACTTTTTTTGCTTCCACTTCCATGTATGGACACTTCAGAATATAATTAATAAGCAAAAAAGACCAATTGACAATTTCAGAACAAAACTTGATTCACTTAAACTAAACCCCATCAGAGGCTCAGAGCAACCACCTGACCAGCTACCATAAGTCCATAACAACTCAATATCCCATCTCCAGGAGCACTACCACGGCACATTTGAGTGTGCCCTTAACGGGAGAAGACAACAGTGACCACAGTTTTGCCAATGACTTTGAATACAACAACAACAACAACATCAGAGCCTTAATCCCAAAATGGTTTGGGGTCGCTGACAAGAATCATCCTTTAAAATCTAAGTCCGGAATTCTTTTATACAACTTAAAATTTAAATCGAGAATAAAGCTTAAAACGATTTGAAAACAGAAGTAAAATTTAAGGGTTCGGAATACCTTAAAAGTGAAACAAGTATTAATATATAAAAGGTGTTGGCAAAAACTTGTACCAAATCCGAAAAGATCAAATAATTTTTTTTAAAAAATAAATAAATAAATAAAAACATCAAATATCTCAAATAACATCAAAAACTAAAAATCCAGGTCTCCCTCTACCCCTAACAACCTTTTCTGTTCCTTAAATCTCCGGACTCTTAACTGGTTCGTCCAAAGGTCTCATTCTCACACGACCAAACCATCTTAGTCGATTTTCCACCATCTTGTCCTCTATTGGCGCCACTTTCACCTTTTCCCTAATCACCTCATTCCTTAATCGATCTTTCCTTGTGTGGCCGCACATCCACCTCAACATACGCATCTCCGCTACACTCATCTTTTGAATGTGACAATGTTTCACGGCCCAACACTCGAAGCCGTAAAGTAAGGTAGGCCTAATCGTCGTGCGATAGAATTTTCCTTTTAATCTATGGGGCTTTATCGCATAAGAACCTTGTAGCACTTTTCCATTTCAACCATCCCGCTTTAATTCTATGAGCCACATCTCCGTCTAACTCCCTATCTTTTTGAATAATAGATCCTAGGTATCTAAAGAAAGCTGACCCTCGACAACATTTCCATCAAAAATAATACTCTCCACCTATGTCGATCTCGATTCCACGGGGTTACTGAACTGGCACCTCAAATAGTAGGTCTTACTCCTACTTAGCCTAAACCCACGAGTCTTCAAAGTATGCCTCCACAATTCGAACTTTCTTTTCTCTAAACCCCCTCTTTCGTCTCATCAATCAACACAATATCATCTGCAAACATCATACACCAAGGGATGTCATCCTGAATATCCCTTGCCAACTCATCCATAACTAAAGCAAAGAGAAAAGGACTAAGTGCATGTAAGGATTCAAAGTGCGCGGAAGCAATAGATTCAACCAAAGATTAAGAGAAATTAATAAAGACAATAAAATTATACTGGCGAAATATGCAGTAGTGATTCCACAATGATAAAATGGGAATGCTAATAAATATAGAGAGAATATACAATGTTTTGTCGTGTGAATGTAATTACTCAACACAAAACTAAGAGTATTTATAATACTCTAAGATAAACTTCTATGTAATTAAAAAGCACTGGCTTAACACTATTTTCTACCACGAAAGAAGTAACTTCATTTGTTATTCCTAAAAAAGCTACAAAAAGAATAGCATGTAAAAACATTATTTTCTATTATTAGGTGAGATGGAGAGGCATCAATTCCAACAAATCTCCACCTTGACTTGCCATTCACCGTGTCATTCTAGCTAAATTAAGGCAATGATCGAACTTAGCCGCAGGAAGTGGTTTGGTGAGCATATCAGCAGGATTATCGGTTGTATGAATCTTTTCGACAACCAGATCTCTTGCGGCAACATCTTTTATAAAGTGGTGCAAGATATCAATGTGCTTGGTTTTAGAATGATGTTTACTAGTCTTGGTCAAAAGCACAGCACTTTGACTATCGCAAAATACGACAAGAATTTCTTGTTGTAAACCAAGCTCGCACACCATGCCTTGGAGCCATATAGCCTCTTTTATACCCTCAGTGGCAGCAATATACAATATACTCTGCTTCAATTGACAAAGCCGCAATGGCTTGAAGTGAAGAATACCAACGGATAGCAGAACCACAAAGTGTAAAAATATAAGATGAAAGTGATCTTCTCCGATCTAAATCACCACCATAATGAGCATCCACATAACCAACAATACCACCTGGATCAGCTCTATGCTTATCAAATATCAAACCAATATCACAAGAGCCCTTAAGGTATCGAAGTATCCATTCTACGGCTTCCCAATGTTGTTTGCCCGGATTGTAAATGAACCTGCTAACAACACTAACTACTAACTGCTAAGCCAAATCTGGCCGAGTACACACCATTGCATACATTAAACTTCCAACGAAATTTGAATAAGGAACATGTATCATGCGCCTTTTCTCTTTTTCCGTTTGAGGACATTGCTCAGACGGCAATTTGAAATGAGCAGCAATAGGAGTATTACAATTTGAAATGAGCAGCAATAGGAGTATTAACAGGTTTACTATCTTTCAAGTTGAACTTGTTAAGCATCTTAAGCACAAAATTCTTCTGTGATAAAAAGAGTTTTCCAGCTTGTGATCCCTGCTTATCTCCATTCCAAGAATTTTCTTGGCAGGACCTAAATCCTTCATATCAAACTCGCTACTCAATTGGATCTTTAACTTGCTGATAAGAGATTTATCTCGGGCAGCAATCATCATATCATCAACATAAAGCAATAAATATATGAATGACCCATCTAATGTCTTTTGAAAATAAACACAATTGTCATAACTACTTCTTGAGTAGCTTTGTGTCGTCTTAAAGGAATCAAACCTTTTGTACCATTGTCGTGGAGACTACTTCAAACCATAAAGGGACTTTTTCAAACGGCGTACATAATTCTCTTTTCTAGGAACTATGAATTCCCTCGGGTTGATGGATATAAATTTCCTCTTTCAGATTACCATGAAGGAAAGCAGTTTTAACGTCTAATTGCTCCAATTCCAAATCATGTAAAGCAACTAGAGCAAGTAATATACGAATCGAGGTATGACGAACAACAGGAGAAAAAACTTCATTAAAATCAATACCTTCTGGTTGATCAAAACCTCTAACAACATATCGTGCTTCATACCTTGCATTATCAACAGCAGGGATGCCTTCTTTTCTCTTAAAGAGCCACTTGCAACTAATAGCTCGTTTACCTTGTAACTTGACCAGATTCCAAGTTTCATTTTTATGTAGATTTTCAACCTCTTCTTCTTGCATCGCTGCAATCCAGCTTGCTCTGCACGGGATATAGCCTCATAATAATTTTTAGGCTCTCTGAAGTCATCAATTTCTTGTGCAGCAACCAAAGCATAAGCAATATCAGCACTTTGAGTCATAGACCATGGTTCTAGTAAACCCCGTCTTTATGGTAGTCGTGAACTCGTATTTTCAGTCGTAACAATATTATCATCAGAATGAGGTTGAGTTGATGAAGCAAGGACATCTTCCTCTGATTTTGAGGATGAGACCTCAAACTCCACCTTCTCTTTAATATTATCTAATGGTAAGAGAAACACCAATCTCTTGTCCGGAAGATAACATTTCATTTTCATTAAAGGTTATGTTCCTACTATAAAAGGTTTACGAGACTTTGGGTCATATAAACGATAACCTTTAATCCCTGAACCATAACCTAAGAAAATGCACTTTTTAACACGAGGTTCCAATTTTCCCTCGCTAACGTGTAAATAAGCAGGACAACCAAATATTCTAAGATTAGAATAATCAACAGAATTACCTGACCAAACTTCTTATGGAATACTACCATCAAGCGATCTATTTGGGGAGCGGTTTATCAAATAACTTACGGTGTTTGACGCTTCAGCCCAAAATCCTTTTCCCAATCCGGAATGAGAGAGCATACAACGCACTCTCTCCATAATAGTTATGTTTATATGTTATGCAACTCCGTTTTGTCGTGGAGTACCTGGAATGGTATGATGTCTCGCAATACCTTCTTTCTTGCATAAACTATAAAACTCATTTAAACAAAACTCAAGGCCATTGTCTGTTCTCAACCTTTTAATCTTCTTACCAGTTTGATTTTCAATTAAGGTTTTCCAATCTTTGAAAGTTGAAAATACCTCACTTTTATACTTAAGAAAATAAACAAGTTTTCTTGAGAAATCATCAATAATTGTCAGCATGTAATGACATCCTCCTTTAGAAGGAACTTGTGAAGGACCCCAAAGGTCTGAATGAATATAATCTAATGTACCTTTGGTTCGATGAATTCCCTTTGAAAAACTAACTCTTTTCTGCTTGCCAAAAATACAATGCTCGCAGAAACCAACTTTACCGGTACAATGATTACCAAGGAAACCTCTTTTGTCAAGGACATGCATTCCTTTCTCACTCATATGGCCCAATCTCAAATGCCACAATTTTGTATTGTTATTTTCTGATGAGGCAGCAGCTGCAGAGCCTCTAACAGTAACAATAGATCCCTCTAACAGTAACAGTAGATCCCTGCAGCACATACAAACTACTAGATCGATTTGCCTTTAATAAAACAAGAGCACCTTTGGACACTTTAAGAACTCCACCTTCAGCTCAATACTTCCACCCAAGTGATTCAAGGGTGCCTAAAGAAATGAGATTCCGTTTCAAATCGGGTACGTGTCTAACACCGGTTAAAGTTCTAGTAACGCCATCATTTGTCTTAACTTTGATCGTACATTTACCGAGCATCGTTGCCCATCAAAACAAGACCGCCATCAACTTGCTCGTCTTTATTGGGCGACATGTGAAATGTACAACCAGAATCAAGAATCCATTCATTTCTAGATCTTTGCTCGGGGTCAGCCGCTAATAATAAATCCCCATCTGACTCGGACTCAGCAACGCTAGCTTCAGCATGAGTTTCGGGTTCTGTTTATCCTTTCGTTTGTTTTCTTGCTTATTTTTCAGTTTATAACATTCAGAGATTTCGTGTCCTTTCTTCTCGCAATAACGACAAAATTTCGAGTTTTTCTCTATAGATTTTGATCTGAACCTATTCTTACTAGTACTACCTTTTTCAAAATTTCTCTCTTACAACCAAGCCTTCACCCGAATGTTCAGATTTAATTTCGGTGTCAAATTTTTCCTTTGACAATAAGTGAGACTTCACACCTTTAAAGAATAATGTAACATAATTTCCATATAACATTATTTCTTTAAAATGTCGATATGAGAGTGGTAGTGAAATAATAAGTAAAACGGCTTTATCCTCATCATCAATTTTGACATCCAAGTTCTCCAAATCAACAATAATAGAATTAAACTCATCTAGGTGAGTTTGAATAGGAGTACCTTCTGCCATTTTAAGTGTAAAGAGATGTTCTTTGAGACGAAGTTTGTTTGCAAGGCTTTTGGAAATATAAAGAGATTCTAATTTAGTCCAAATATTTTCAGCGGACTTCTCGCTCATGACCTCACGCAACACCTCACGTGACAAACATAACTGAATTACGGACAACTCTTTCTCATCCATATCATCCCATTGTTTATCCGTCATAGTGGATGGCCTTTTTTACTTTCCATCTAAAGCCTTCTTCATTTTGGGTAAAAATGGCTTGTATTTAAACTCGCCAAATAGCAAAACTAATTTTACCATCAAACTTCTCAATGTCAAATTTTGTAGACATGGTAAAAATACCAATTGAATATATAACAGCTCTGATGCCAATTTGTAGGGTTTCAAAGTGCGCGGAAGCAATAGATTCAACCAAAGATTAAGAGAAATTAATAAAGACAATAAAATTATACTGGCGAAATATGCAGTAGTGATTCC
>VHZZ01001869.1:94675-110145 GCA_009801015.1 Silene noctiflora | reverse complement strand
ATTACATATTCTGAATATGTTATCCTTCTTGAGAGTCGAGAATCCCAACAAGGCGGTGTGATCAAAGTAAACAACCACCTTGGAGACCATAAGATATTGGCGGAATTTCTCTATGACATGGACAATTGCAAGCATCTCTTTCTCGGTGGTTGTGTAATTTCATTGGGCTTGGTCCAAAGTCTTGCTTGAATAGTAGATGACATGGTGTTTCTTGTCAACTACTTGGCCAAGCGCCGCTCCTACGACAAAGTCGGAGGCATCAAACATAACTTCAAATGGAAGATTCCAATCCGGAGCTCGAATGATTGGTGCCGTGATGAGAGCTTTATTTAACCTATCAAATGCTTCACCACAAACATCATCAAATATGAAAGGGGCATCCTTAAGGAGAAGAGAGGTTAACGGCTTGGCTATTTTTGAAAAATCCTTAATAAATCGCCTATAAAAGCCGGCGTGGCCAAGAAAAATCCTCACTCCCTTCACATGTGAAGGAGGTGATAAGTTCTCTATGACCGCAGCTTTGGCACCATCAACCTCTATACCCCTCTTGGATTTTATGTGTCCGAGCACAATTCCTTCCTCTACCATGAAATGACACTTTTCCCAATTGAGGACTAAATTATGCTCTTCACACCTCCTTAGAACATTAGACAAATTCACAACACCATGATCAAATAAGTCTCCATGGACACTAAAGTCATCCATGAAAACTTCAATGCATTTTTCAAGAAAATCGGCAAAGATAGCCATCATGAACCTTTGGAAGGTGCCGGGTGCATTACATAACCCGAATGGCATACACCGATAAGCATACACTCTAATGGGGAAGGTGAAGGTTGTTTTCTCTTGGTTTTCCGGGTGAATAAGGATTTGAAAGCACCCGGAATAACTGTGAAGAAAATAATAATAGGCGTGCCCAAGAAGCCTTTCTAACATTTGATCGATAAATGGGATAAGGAAGTGGTCCTTGAAGGTGATTTGGTAGTTATACCCGTGTCAAGAAATTTTAACACCTCATTCATTACTACTTCGGCCATTTTCAAGTTTAATCCCCGTTAACCTTCAAATTTTGGTTGAATCCCTTCCTCTATATTGATCCTATGCATGCACAAGTTTGGACTCAATCCATTGATATCTTCCATTCTACATCCTAGTGAGCTATTATGGGTTTTTAAAAATTTCAAAATTTTTTGTTCTTGATCCTCACTAAGCTTAGCGTTGATTATCACTGGATAAGTCTCTCCCTCATCAAGAAAGTCATACTTGGGTGAGGGAGGCAAGGGCTTAAGTTGTACCTTGGGATGGAGCAATCCCTCCACTTTCCTCAAGAGCTCTTCATCAACCTCGTGCTCTTGATCCATCTCTTCATCATGAATGGCAATTTGGTACACTTCTTCCTTCCTTGCTTCTTCCCTTTTTACTTCCTCAACTACTTCATCAATTATTTCCACCGTGAATACTTGGTCAAGCTTGGGTCCTTTCACAAGATTTGGAGGGTTAAACTCAACTTTGTCGCCCTCCATTCGAAAGGTAAGTTGCCCATCTCTTACACCAATCAACAGTCCTCTAGTAGCCAAGAATGGTCAGCCTAGGATGATGGGGGTGTGGATTTCCTCGAGAATATCGAGGACAACAAAAACGGCGGGGATTAAATATTTTCCAACTTTGACGGGTACATCATCAAGTACTCCCAAGGGGCGCTTGACGGATCTATCCGCCAATTGAAGAGTCGTGTTTGTTGGAACTGAATCAAAAATATCAATTTTCTTAGCAAATTTCAAAGGAAGGACACTTACACTTTCCCCTAAATCACATAGAGCTCTTGATATTAGGACACTGCCAACTACACAAGGTATGGAGAAGCTCCCCGGTCACTAAATTTATGTGGCGTTTTGTTTAGAATTAGAGCACTAAACTCTTTTTCCATAGCCATCACTTGTTGGTCACTCAAGGCCCTCTTATTGGTGAAGATATCTTTCAAAAACTTGGTGTAGGTTGGCATGTTCAATATTACCTCGGTAAAGGGTAGAGTCACTTCAAGTTTTCTCTAGACTTTAGAGCTCTAGTAGGATAGGGAATGTTTCTAACAAGTTGAGAGTTTGATGATACCTTGGGAAAAGTTAACACACTTGTTACCTTTGTGGAAGGTTGTAGAAGCACTTCCTTGCCATTCTCTTCACCCACCTCCTCTTCATAGGGGAGGTCTTCAACCAAGCCATTAATATCTTTATCCACATGTGCTCCACCATTTGAAGATGCTTCACCCAATCTCTTTCCCTTCTTTATCTCACTCATCCTTGCCGATAGTGTCATTTGAGGACTTTCCTTCCTATCATTCATGCTTCCCTTGTTTCTCTTGGGATCTACTTCCATATCATGATCCTTGTATGGGTCCTCAAGCTCAACCCCGCTCCTCAACACTACCGCATGGACTTGATGATTTGCGGAGGCATCTTTTGATCTTTGGCCTTGGGCAAGAAAGCCACTCGGAGGCCTTTGAGGGTTGGTAAGAGCTTGGGAAGCCATTCGAGTCTCCATCTCCCTAATATCCCTTTGGTTGGCATTTTTCAAATTGAGCATCTCTTGGTTATGTGTAGTTTGCATGTTCTTCACCATTTTCAACAACTCAACAACTTAAGAGTCACTGGTTGGCTCTTGGTAAGGTTTTTTATTTAAAGGCAAAGGGATTCCATAATCAAACCAATTGCTTGGGCCTTGTTGTTGTTGTTGCCCCTTTGGTAATTCCCTCTTGGCCCTTGATAACCTTGATTGTAGCCTTGATCTTGATACCCTTGATAAAACCCATGGTCAAACCCTTGGTTTTCTTGGTTCCCTTGGTAAAGCCCTTGGTTCCCTTGGTAATACCCTTAGTTCCCTTGATTACCGCCATAGTCTTAGAAGCCTTGGTTACCTTGGTTCCGAAAATTTTGGTTTTGGTTGCCAAAGTTGTTTCTTGGATTAGGTCCTCTACCCCTTTGTTGAGAGAATCTAGGTGGGTTGGCATTTTGTTGAATTTGGTGAGGGTTTTGCACATTGGTACTCTTGTAACTCAAAATTTGGTTGTTTCTCATACCCGGATGGTAGAAATTGGAGTTGGGATTATAGGTATTTTGGTTGTTGAAGGGTGGCCTTGAAGGCCTCATATTGTTGTTGTTATAGCTTTGAAAGGCATTCACATCTTAGATGTTCTCTTCACCACTTATGTTGTATGAGTTGTTAGCACACACATCAAACGTGTGACCATTTCCTCCATATAAGTCACATGAGGGCCCTCTAGAAACCTCCACCATGGGTGGATCATGAGAGACACTTGATTAGTGCACTTGGTTTCTTTGCATTTGCTCGAGTTTCTTTGTCAAAAGGTCAATCTTGGCATTAGTCTCAGTGTTTTAACTAGGGGAGTTCTCTTGTGGATAATGGCTACTTCTCCTCAACATGTTGCCCCTTGAACCATATTTAGATTCCGGCTATCGACCTACTGGCTGGGAACCACTTCTCTGCATTTTCTCCTCTTCTTCATCATTTGGCGTCCAATTCCACTTCACATGCTACCATTTCCTCATTTCTGATTCATTTCCTGCAAAATGAGATATGACAATAATAGAACGGGAAATACGGGCACAAGATCCACGTAAAGGCACGATAAACCCTGAAAGAAAGGATCAATATGTTAGAAAAAGGAAGGAGAGATACGTCATATGGACGTGTATCACTCCACCACTATGAATGGAACATGTTTTAAGTGTACTCACATTGACTCGGCATATGTAATACCAATGTCGATAAATTTCCAAGGAGGTGTACCTTTTTTATTAAGAGCCCTTGAGAGGATGACCTCGTCGATGCTATGATCTCCATCGATAAATTCTCAACGGTTTTAATGTCACAATCTTTCAAACGGTATGCATAATTTGGGTTAAGGCAGTTAATGACATGTTCGACTAATGTCCCCTCCCCTGATTGATTGAGCATTTGTGAGTTGGTTTTCTTTTTCACCAAATAATTGGTGGAGTGCTCGTTGTCTTGATTATCTGAAGGATTAAACTCCTAAAAGGCTGCTTGGTTTCTGTGTTTGAGCTAATTAGGAGCGAGGCAAAAATCCTGCTATTCTTGATTCCATCTTCTATGACATGCTTAAGCTTGCAACAATTCACGACATCATGTCCTATGCCCCTATGGTATTGAAAATATGAATTGCCATCCTTAAATTGGGTTACATTTTCTAGCTTAGGATCCAGGGTTGGAACGATAGGTTGTAGGAGACCCAGAGAGGATAATTTTTACAAAACTAAGGCATAAGGTATGCCTAGACTGGTGAATGACCTTGGATGGTTTCTTAGATTCTTCGATGAAAGCTCCATGAAGTTACCTTTGGCGTTTTTGATTTCGGGATAAGATGGATGTGAGGCATGAGAAGAACTAGGGATAAATTGTTCATTTGTCTTTTCTAAGAGAGTGCTAGGTTGAGGGATTGTATGTATTGAGGAGGACACCTATCAGGGATATATTTTATATTTGTCAATTGATCAACGTAAATCGGTAACGCTCGACTGACTAGAGTTTGACGTTACTGTCGTCAGACGGCGTTGATTAACTGATCCCTTCCGGTGACACCTAAAGGAAGATGCCCAAATGGAATAACTAATTATTTGTATAAGATATAATATAATTAGTACCTTGTATAAATTGACTTTTAATTAAGTCAAGTGAATTTATTTTATTGACGAGTTACGAACTTGGGCCAAAAGAAATTATTATTCAACTATATGATAATTGATTAATAAATAGACATGATGTAGTAACTAATAGTTAATTAACTAATATTTATAATATATGTGTATGTTGTGAGGCGGTTGTAATTAGTTAATAATATTTACAAGAGGTTGTAAAATTAACTAATTAATTATTATAAGACACATTTTATATTGATAAAATGGTATAATGTTACTTAATAGTTAAGTGTACATTATTTGTTAATTTATATTATTTAAGGGTTAAATATTTAAATTAATATTTAATTATATAGGATAGTTAAATATAAATCTTATAAGCATTTGTGGGACAAATGTCGGAAATCGAAATGGACTCATTTTCTTCTAAGTGGGCCGGTTTATTTGGTCTTTTACACTTGGTTTTTGGACCATGTGAGATAAGCCCAACCAACTAAGAAATGAACTTCATTTCTTTACATTTCATTGCCTATAAATAGGCCCCTTTTACACACATTATAGAGTGAATTTTTAAAAAACAAAACACTCTAAAAAGGTCCTTTTGGCCGGCCACCTTTAAGAAAGAAAAAAAAATTGTTTTTCCTTCTTCTTCATCGTCAAACTTGATCAATTGGTTGATCATAAAACATCGTCAAAAAAATTCAAAAATAATAATATACACAACTAATATTATTAAGGTAATAATATTACATATTAAAACAAGGTTTCCTATAATATTACCTAGTTAGTTATTGGATTTTGGGATAATCTTGGGTTTAGAAGAAGGTGGTCTTTTACTTTGAAAATTAAATTGGAGGATCATCCATTGGATGTGGAAGTTCAATAAAAACAACAAATTTGTTGTTGTTTTTTATTCCTTATATTGTTGTTGTTTTTTATTTCCTTATAGCATTGTGAGGAATTTCTTCCTTATCTTTTTATTTATTTTATGATATTTTTGCATGCATGTGTATTTAAGACCATCTTAATTAAATTAACATATAATTTATCATATCATTAGAGTTGTCTAATGAGGGTCTTAAACTAACAGTATGAACACCCTGTCCCTTTTCCGATGCTTGGGTACCAAATTTCTTACGCAATTCAGCAAGCTGTTTTTCAAAGGTGGCAAATTTCCCTTCCATACTAGAAAGCATGGTGTTCAGATTATTGATGGCTCCCTATAGTTTAGTAAATTTATTGTTGATGGTGGCAGAAAGCATAAGTATTCTACTCTGGATATCATCGTCTTTGAGGACATTGATTTCATCATCACTGAAAGAAGTGAGGAGGTGAGAATAGTCTAGGAATGATTCTTGGTCTTGTTTGATGATGTTAAACCCAAGAGGGTCGATCTTCTTGAATTGATTAATAGGATGCGGCAATGGTAGCTTCCCATTTTCAATCATATCCTGGATGATATGATTTAAGCAAAAGCATTATTCCGTATCATGTCCCCTACCTTGATGGTACTCGCAATATGAATTGATTTTCCATCTAAGAAATATCCTTTCAGGGTCTGGTGTTAGACCGATTAGATGGAGTTTTCCTAGGAAACCAGTCTTTTTAGAGCCATTTCATATGTAGTTCCAAGGTCAATGAATGTCCTAGGAGCTCGTCTTGGCCTTCTAGGTGGACTTTTCAAGAGGTTGGCCCCTTTATCTTCATTGGCTTGCTCAGATGTACGGGCCATGTTGGACCTAGATGTTTTACAACTATGACTCGGCGTTGGGGTAAGAGAAGATGGCGAAGGTTTCATTATGTCCATTTGGTTCTCCACAATAAGGACATGAGTGCTCAACCCTTCAACATTGGCCTGAACTTTCATGATTGCAGAACTTAGTCCTTCGACGACTGTTAGGATGACGGATAAACTTCCTTGAACACTTTTGTTGGAAACGCAGAATTCTTACCGAGAATAAAGTGACGCACCTTACAACTTGATTTGTTATGATACCATGCAAACTAAGGCGACAAGAAACGGATATACATCTAAGATTGGCGACATAGAGGCGAGATGGGACAATTAGACTCGGACTTGTGAGTTCTTGAAATGTTGTGAGTGACTTCTCGTGTTTGAGCACACGGTGTTGACTTTGACTTTAGACTCGAGTGTCGATTTTGACGGGGTGACATTTGGATAAACGACTTTATTGACGGGGTTGAAGATGACGTGACGCTATTTGGAAGAAACATTTGTTTAAGACGGACTTGACTCTAGGCTCGGGTGTATATGTAGATACCTTGAGCGTGTCTCCTGGAAGATGTTCAAAAGACGGTTTTGAAAAAAAAGGGATACGAAATGTGAAACATTTTGAGTCTTACTATATATTACTCGGGTGTGTGACTCGATGTGTCGGGAATGTTTAGATCCTTACTGATTTGGGATAGAGGGTCCAAAATGATGATGTAACACCTTTGGACTTGACTCGAATTTGAATGACCCAAAACGTAAGGGAGGACGAGTATATAACTCGACGGAGTTTTGACTAGGAAATGACTCGGTTTGAATTTTTACTCTTATTCAGCCCATTGAATTTACATATTTACATATTTTTTTTGAAAAGATTTTTTTTTTTTTTGAAATCGTTTTTTGAAAATTGCAATTTAATTACTGAAAATGTGGCATTATTTGGGTTAAAAATGGTCATTTAAATTTGAAAAGATTGAAAATGGATTTTATTTACAGGAAAAATGATATTATTTGGTTTACAAATGTGATATTTAGACACATAATTGACTCGGGAAACAACACAACATGTATACATACAAACAAGCATTATAAAGGTGGTACACTGAGTGCAACTAACAGGTTTTGGTTTAAAAGGTTGGTTGCCAAACCAAGCTATCAAACCCTGGTCTGTGGAGAGGTCCGTGCCAAACATGAGTAAGGTCGGTTCCTAGTTCCATTCGCTCGAGTAGTGAAAGCTTTTCATACAAACATGAGTAAGCATCGTGGTGTGGTTGACGTCAATCGTTATCCATCTACTAGGGAAAAATATGAATTTGCACCATCGAGACGGGACAATTGGTCAAATTGGTTTGGTTAAAAGCCTAGGAAGGCTAGATAAAACGATTTAAGAAGATCGAGTAATGAAAATCTACAATTATCTTATATAAAATATCCCAACCTTGTTCAAGTTTCACCCTAGGTAACATCAGACCAAGTCTAAGTGTATCATCCCCAGCGGAGTTGCCAAACTGTGGACCAGGCCTGTAATACCCCGTATTGTATATTTAATTATTTATTATTTATTATATTTATTTGGTAACTATTAACTACTAACTTTTCTTTATTATTTTTTATTTTTTATTTATATTAAATTATTTTATGTTACGTATGATGTTTTAAGTATGTTGAGTGAGTCGGGATTGTTTGAGGCCTATACTACTCGAGTGAAATAAACTAATAGGCCAAAAGGTGGGCTTGAGCGTGTAGTGTAAGCGAGTTGGAACTAACTTAAGTGAGTCGAAGTATATATGCATCCAAATCACTCCACCACACACCTTTTCCTCAATTTACAAAACAAAAAAAAAAAAAAGAGAGGAGAGGCGACGGAGGTAGACGAAGCACACAGGTCTAGGGCACGAAATCCTAAGACGATCTTCGGTCAATTTTCATCCTTTCAATCGTAGGTATAATTTCACCGCTTTCTAGTTTATTCTAGTATAGTTTTTATACGATTTTATATACCTTGCCTCGAACCCTAAAACGATAATTATCATATTATTGAGAGATGTTGTCATTATATTGTTAAGACGGTATTATGACAATGTTTGAGACGGTTTTGGATCAAGGGTGTTGAGTAAGAGGGTGATGCGTCGGGTTAAGGATGCTAAGGGGGGAGGTCTCGGCTGATGGATTAGGCCGTGGCATGCTAAGGCTGTGGTCGTGGCTCGGCATAGCCTGGGCAGGGCTTGATTGTGGGATGGGCAAGGCCGGTGAAGGCAGGTTGTGGCCTAGTTGCGGCCTAGCTGTTTATTTTGAATCACGGACGATAGTGTGTAGCGTATGTTATTGTTTTAACAATAATTAATTTACGTTAATATTATTATAATAGGCAACAAGATTGATGGAGAGACTCTTTGCTATATTGTGTTTACCGCTGCGACTGGAATACTGCTGAAGTAGGTTTCCCTACTCAACTCATGTTAAGAAATTATTTGACTTGTATTAATGTGTGCTTTTGCTGGGATGACTGTTATACTGAGTAACGTGGTGGTCATTTTATTATGACGGTCTTATACTGAGCATTTGAATAATGTGTCATAATGTGACGGTCTTATTGCTGATCCTTGAGTATTATTTTGTGTTACGACGAACATATTATTATGTTATCTCATTTGATTGGATTTATTTTTGTGTTGCTAGGGGATATTATGACCGCGGTCTTGCGAAATATATATTGTGTGAGAAGCCTGCGGGAGAGAATGTGATAAATGGTAAACCAGGCACAACTATGGTTGTGGTCCTAATGAATTAGTAGGCCTGGCACGTGGAAATCGAAGCGACCTGGTCAAGCAGATGGCGCTGCGGTGCCGTGAGTGTTTGTGAGGAACTTGATGTAAGCTGAGTTGTAGTGTTGTCGAGAGCTACACGGTCTACGAGGCTGCGTGCCAGAGTGATTGCATTATGTCGTATACTGTCTATTGTTCTAATCATAGTAATTATGCTTTAAGCTTTTTTTTTTTTTTTATGTTCAGCTCTTCTTGTCATTTTTTTTAATGTTTGCATGTGTTGACCGGTTGTGTCTTGAGTCAATTGTCACCTATTTCCGGGTTGGCCAGCGTTAATCCATTCAATGATTTCCGTTTGAATGAGGAGCAGTGTGATAACAGGTTCAAGTAGTAGTTGTTTGATAGTGGTGCATGGATGGGATGCGTGACGTGATGTACATCGAGTCTAGTTTGCCACTTCAAGTCGTCGTCTTAGTTCATGTTGTGTTACTGTTGATCAGTTGTATTTAAATCTCTAGTTTCAGTTGGCTTGAGTCTTGTAAAGAGTTAAGGACAGTTCACTTTTAGAAGCGTTCTAATAATAAAGTACTTGGTTTCGTTTAATCTGTATCATTACCTCAGGAAACTGAGATAGTGACAGTCTCATTTAGTCGGCAATGCCTTGGTAAGGCTTCCGCTTAAATGGGGGTGTTACAAAGTGGTATAAGAGCGAACAGTTCTAAGGCCTGAACAAATGAGCTCAATGAACCGTTGAATTAGGTGGAGCCAAGGACTATTTCGTGAAGCAGTATACCCAACATAACGCGCGTCTGCGTGATGACCCCGACTATGGAGGTGAACTTAGGTATCCGGCTGACATGACCTATAAAAATATAAAGGGTAGGTTAGGGAACCTGTTCTACTAATAGAAGGACTACCATGCTAACCACCGATTCGAACATGGCCAAAGCTGCTGAGCCTATAACACCCCTGACCTTGAGAGTGTAACCTCGGGAAAATCTAGTGAGTCAACTGGGGTGATAGAAATCAGTAGCGACACTGAAGTGAACCCTGAAGGGAAGGATGAGGGACTCGAGGAAGTGAATGAAGCTGGATAACAAGATCAGCCTGACCCTGATATATGACCTGAGAATGAAGTTGTCTTTGTGAATTAATCTTTTAACCCATGACCTAGGAAGTACGGTTGGTTTTGCTTTGGGGGTACGATATCATAAGTCGCCTGAAACCTGAAAGAAGACAACCCTGTTTGGCTGAGCTGCTTAATTTTTGTCATGTTGTTTTCGTGTAAACATTATAGATTTTGGTGTGTTAAATAATAACGATTGAGTCAATCGTGAAACTCAGATGGATTACTTTCGTTGCATTTTGGCTGACTTGTATTAATGTCTGCTTTTGATGGGATGACTGTTTTACTGATTAACGTGGTGGTCATTTAATTATGACGGTGTTATACTGAGCATTTGAATATTATGTCATAATGTGACGGTCTTATTGCTGCGCCTTGAGTATTATTTTGTGTTACGACGAACATAGTATTATGTTATCTCATTTGATTGGAATTATTATTGTGTTTCAATGGGATATTATTACTGCGGTCTTGCAAAATGTACATTGTGTGAGTAGCCTACGGGCGAGAATATGATAGATGGTAAGCCAAGCACAACTGCGGTTGTGGTTCTGATGAATTAATAGGCCTGCACGTGGAAGTCCAAGCGACGTGGTCCAGCAGACGGCGCTGCGGTGCCATGCGTGTTTTTGAGGAACTTGATGTAAGGTGAGTTATGGTGTGGCCGATAGCTACACGGTCTAAAAGGCTGCGCACCTAAGTTATTGCATTATGTCGTGTACTGTCTATTTTATTAATCATAATAATTTTGCTTTAAGCTTTGTTTTACGTTCAACTCTTCTTGTCATTTATTTTTAATGTTTGCATGAGTTGACCGTGTATGACATGCGTCAATTGTCACCTATTTTCGGGGTGGCCTGCGTTGATCCATTCAATGATTTCCGTTGGAATAGGGAGTAGTGTGATAACAGGTTCAGGAAGTAGCTGTTTGATCGTGGTGCTTGGATAAGGCGCGTGATGTGATGGGCATCGAGTCTAGTTTGACATTTCGAGTCGTCCTCTTAGTTCATGTTGTGTTACTGTTGATCAGTTGTATTTAAATCTATAGTTTCAGTTGGTTTGAGTCTTGTAAAAAGCTAAGGACAGTTCACTTTTGGAAGCGTTCTAACAATGAAGTACTTAGTTTGTTTTAATTTGTATCATTACCTCAGGAAACTAAGATGGTGACAGTCTCATTTAGTCGGAAATGCCTTGGTAAGGCTTCCGCTTAAATTGGGGTGTTACAAGGCCACCCGCGTCGCGCGTTGTGAGTTTGAGGCGGCGACACTTCTCCCACGGAACCTTGGTAAACCAATGCAAGTCATGGGCCGTTACCGATTTGAATGGCATTGAAAGCAATGATTGCTTTGAACAAGCCTGCATTTGTGGATTCGCCACCAATTTTTGTGGTAAATTAGAACCGT
Organism: Silene noctiflora; assembly: GCA_009801015.1. Classification (NCBI taxonomy): domain Eukaryota; kingdom Viridiplantae; phylum Streptophyta; class Magnoliopsida; order Caryophyllales; family Caryophyllaceae; genus Silene; species Silene noctiflora. The sequence continues at coordinate 98,449 of VHZZ01001869.1, read as the reverse complement.
TCGAATATTTCATGCCATGTCAAGACACAAAGTAGTGACATGAACACTAAGAAATCCGTCGCCCTTAGCATTCTATCTCTATAATGACTCTCACGATGCCAATAAACACTGATGCTCACAGATATCTGAGTAACGGGTGAGGGTACGTATTAGGAAGCTCTTTATTCGAACACCTAATCCTACCCGCCTCGATAGCAGCCTCTACTAATGATCAGGGAAATCATCTATACTTGATATGTTGTTGATTATATTTATGCTATGCAACAAACAATATATTAAACCTAACATGTGAATTCAGACTAAGTCGGTTAACATAGAATTTAACATCCAATTGGGTTGAAGTGAAAAATTTACATTCATTACATGTGAAAAAGCCAGATAAATAAATCATACAAGATAAAATAAATAAATTATAAAAATAATAAGTTACAATTGGAATTTGAATTTACGCCCCAAATACGCTATAAAATAAAATAAAGGAAAATAAACTAAAATAAAAGAAATAAAAATAAAATAAAGGGTTGAAAATACATCGAAGTTGGTGATAAATAAGGATAATAGTCGATTATAAACCTTGTTAGAAAATCTATGTCGAAACGGGACGAGTTTAGAGGCAGAAGCCAACTCATAACAGGCACAACATCTGATGCGTCCTCTAGAAGAGGCGCATCGGACCATGCGTATGTTCTTGAGTTGGATTCTGACTGTGAAAGTCAGACCCGTGTTTCATTATCGTTCATTGGTTATTAAGATTGATTATTGATTTTAGACTCGAAATTGAAGTGTTTCATACAAATTTATCGTCATAAAGCGAAAAAAGATATACAACAGTCGAATTATAATGATTTGATATGGGAAAATCGAAACATTTAAATCCGGGTATGAATAAGAGATGAAAACCCGCAAATATCGAATTATAAAGGATTTAAGTCGAAAAGGATTTGATAAAACAAAATAAAACACTCGACATTTACAAAAGAAAGAAAGAAAACAAAATAAAGGAGAAAGGGCGAAACAGTTTGTACTCGAGGAAGAAGAAGAAGAAGAGCAACAACGGCTAAGAAGCCTCTGGAATAGGCGCAACAGATGCTGCGACTCTTCCAAAAGGCGCAATAGCTATTGTGTTTCTTCTGGGCGGTTTTTCCCCGCTGTTTCATCAAAACAATTTAAATACTATGATTTTGAAAACGACTTTTAGCGTGTTTATGATATAAATCCTAACATAATTATAAATATAGAAAATAAAATACAATTTAGGATTTACACCCTCAAACTTACATGTTGACGATGCGAGTTTGACTAAATTGTTGTTAGTGGTTGCTCGACTCGATGTAGATTCAAAAGATGCTCTTGAAAAAGGATTTAATAACATAGATTGATTAAAATTGATTGAGTGTAGTGGTCAAATAGGCCTGTCATGCAAACGAGACTGAGACATAGAATGATCTAGGCTTACGTGGTCGAGTAGATCAAGCACGTAGGCGTCAAATCAATAGCATGTGGTCTTAGGATGCAAAGAGAGAGAGAGGAGAAGGGGTAGATACTTGCGTGAAAAATATAAAGGGCGAAGGCCTGTATTTATACTAGGCGAGAAATAGGGTTTAGGAAAGGAATATACAAAGACTGCTTCTTCTCCAAGGAAGCGCGTAGATGTGAAGCTTGCGGTAGAAAAAATCTACCCTGGAGCAGGGGCGCAGCAAGTGCTGCGACCTTCCAAGAGGCGCAGCTCCTGCTGCGTGTTTTCCTGCGACATCTCATCGTATTTTAGGCATAACTTTCTGAACAGGACTCGTCTTAAGGTAATATCGGTGGCGTTGGAAATATAAGACAAAAAACTATAACTTTGTGTGAAATAGTCAAGACCCAAAAATGACGGAATTACCTCGAAAAATGAGCCTACAGGTCGGGTTGTCGTATTAAGCTAAAATGACATGCACATTTTGTTATGTAAGCATAAGTTTAGCTTAGAAAGTGAAATGAGACTAAATGTGAGACATAATCTTAACATATTATGACATCCTTCCCTTTGGCAAGAACATTGATTTTGACTCGGGATTTACGGTCTCGGGTTTCAGAGACAGTTTTGACTCCGGACTCCGAATTGACTCTAACTACTGTCAAAACGACCGTATCAGCGCGTAAATGACGACCAAGGGGTTGACACGACTATTTGAGCTTTCACTTGTCGACGAACTTACGAAATGTCATAAATCACTTAGTATGTTAAACATGCGGTCCAATCATCTATCAGTCGGCGTTTGGCGGGAGGTGCAGAAATTTTCATCACATTCCGTACCAACCGAGAAGAACCTACCTAATGGTACTCCAACACCCAATCATGCCTAAATATTCATCACATTCGGTACCAACCAAGGAGAACTTACCTAATAGTACTCCAACACCGGCTGGAAACTTTATAGAAAAGTCCAATTTCATACAACTTGTTGAGACAAGACAATTCGGAGGAATGCCTAGTGAAGATACACATCTTCACATGGAAACTTTTTGTGAGTATTGTGATGTTATTTCTCAAACGGGGGTAACACAAGACCAAATTCGATGGGTGTTGTTTCCTTTTTCCTTGATCGCAACCACCAAGCAATGGTTGAAGAGTCTAGACAAGACTACCCTTGGCATCGATTCTTGGAAGAAGTTAGCACTTACCTTTTACAAGAAGTTATACCCACCCGAGAAGACCAATATGCTTAGAGCCCAAATCACCGGGTTTAAGCAAAGAGATGAAGAGTCTCTATATGAGGCCTGAGAAAGATTCAAAGCTACATGTCGCTCTTGCCCTCATCATGGGTTAACCGAATGGTTCTTAGTCCAACAATTTTGGAATGGTTTATTTGAAGACTCAAGAAATGTGCTTAATATGGGTTCTAATGGAAGGTTTACCAAAGTGGATGACAACCAAACTTGGGCAAAGATTGAGGAGATGGCGGTCCATAACTCTCAATATAGTAGGCCACGAAAAGCTATTAGAGTAGGGAGACATGAAGTGGACTCCATCACACAATTAAGTGCTGACTTGAGTGTACAAATGTGTTTTCATATCGATACCACGAATTTGAACTTTGTCAAAGCCATGACCAAGATGAGTAAACCCAAGCAACAACCGACTCAACATGTCAATGCAATGACAATGATACCTTCTATTTTAAGTGGAGTATGTGAGAATTGTGGAATTTTGGGACATGACCAACAAGAGTGTAGGGGCACAACCGAACAAGGAAATGCTTTCCAAGCTTACAAGAATGGCATCCCTTACTCCAACTTCTACAATGAAAACACCAAATTCCATCCAAACCTCTCATACAAAAGCCAAAACATTCAAAACCGACAACCAATATACACCCCACCACCAATGAGAAATCCAACTCAAAGACCTCTCTACAATCAAAACCAAGGATTTCAAAAGAAAGCATCTTACAATCAACCCAATGACCAAGCTTTTGATGTTTAAAAAGCGGTTTTGCAAATGCAAAAGAATCAACAAGATTTATTTGCTCAAATGCAAAATGATAGTTAAGCCAAGTAAATCACCATCCACAACATCCTTGCTTGTAATAATATGATGGAAACTCAATTGACACGATTGGCCTCTTCGAGCTACCAAAGGCAAAGGGTACAATTACCACCCCAAGGTAATTCCCCTACAAGAAATGATCCCATTAATTGTTGGAGTGAGTGTCCTCAACAATAGTGCGATCACGATGGTGATTTAAATATCGTCATTATAAACTCAATATAAGAATACGCAAGGGATGGTTC